>JAFMSR010001139.1:0-33201 GCA_022818135.1 Saxidomus purpurata | reverse complement strand
CTTTTGATTGATTTTTGATGTCTGATTTTAGGGTTATTTTATCAATTAACCTAAAGTGATGTTAAATGTGAACAATTTAGAATGTTCTGGATCAAAAATAATTGTTAATAAGATTTACAATGCATGCACTGTGACGCAAGATAATTGAATTCAGAACGCGAAAGTTGTCTTTTTGTAACTGTTAGTAGCAATACTGAAAGTGTCACTATTCAATCAAAACTGGGAATTTTGACTTCAAATTTGAAATAGTTGCTGTAGAATTACAGGTCAACTAGAAATTAATATAAACCCAGTTTTCCCAGTATGAAAATATGTAGTGAATATGTATAAGATAAAGAAAATCTGATATGTTTGCGATTTGTTACCATGACAACCATTTTCGAATGATTCCTCAAATCTTATTATGTTTGATAGCACTTAGTAATCTTCGATGATATTTATTGTGAACAAATTTCAATGGTAAGAATAATACTGTTTTCTTATTTTCACTTGCAACACACGAATTATTGAATGAATAAATAACATTCTGACAGTGAAAACTTTCTTTTTCATTTGTGTTACTAACAAGACTTACAAGTGCCGTAATTCCATCAAAAATTGGAATTTCGCCTTCAAATTTTGGAATCTAACTCTCGAAAGACATACCCACCAGAAAAAGATAATAACTCATTTTCGGCCAAGTACCGCATTTGGACCAAAAATCCAATGGCTTGTCACATTTTTCAACAGTGTGTAGACAAAAGGAATATCACAACAGAAACGTTTGTGAGGTAAACAATTTTGATTTTACACCTGATCTTGATAACCAAGATTACGATGTTTCCCCTTCCCACCAAAGTGAAGAATTGTATGATAATGCATTTTAACATGCCCCTTTTTCCAACCAGGCCTTTGACAAAGTTGTCATCTGTTCCAAACCGGCAACATTTTAGATTGACACGGTTGCACAAGTAAATGTCTTCTCAAGTTCATTTCAAACATCTCTGAAGATAGCAGGTGCTATTAGAAACACGCACAAACGCCTCACTGCATATGATTGGACCCCACTGAACGTAGATGGCTTCTTAAAATTACCTTGTCAGTAGAATGGACAAACATTTCATGAGGATCTTTACATAATATACACAAACTAAAGCCCAATACTTAGACTGCAGACTTTCACATCGCAGAAAGTCAAAATCCTCTAAATGTTTGACAAAATTTGTATTTCCATCGCAAATTTGAATGCTCTCTATACGTCGTCCGTGTTGCAATTTACGTAGGTTTCGAAATATGATTAGACTTTACGGCATTACAATTAAATTTTGGCAGCTGTCAAATTTGGAACAAAACTTTTAAGTTTGTAGAAAGTTTCTCGGCGTGTCATTCTCAAAACAAAATAAATGTAATATATAGCACGAATAACATTTGTTTGATCATTTGGCGCCGAATTTCGGAGTACAGACACTGTTTATTTCATCATAATATCTATGTGTTTAATTATACTACATTTCGTGAATTACAATTATTATGACGGCAATTTAGGTCTTATTCCATAGTAACCAAAACGAAACTTAAATGTTGGCATGTTGATAGAAACCTGTGTCAGTTTTCAATTTATCTCCCATTACAGTATATGTTGTCTTTTTGTCACATTTTGTTTGAAAAAGCCGTTTGATCATTGAATTAAGATAAAAGTTCGAAAGACATGGCAGTCACATAACCGTTCTAATTGTATTCATGTCTGGTTCTGAAAAAATAGCATGGCTTTATATTCTCATTATTTTGCATCAACTGTACAGTATTTATATTACAAATACAAAATTTACAAATACAGCTAGTAGATTGAAAGTTGCATAGCTCAGTGAGGTTTACTCACATTTCTGGACGCTAAGAGGGTTATAGATTTTTGTTACTTCTTTAATCCTTCTAATCTAATAAAACTAGCAGTATCAATGATAGTCGTCTCGCCAACTTTTTATAGTTTGGTGACAAGTATGTTTTTACCAATGTCCTGTATTTCATTCAAGTAATAGCGTCGTAGCAAGATTCGAACAAGTGTCGTTAACAATTTTATACAGATAAATATGTAACAGTTCCGGGAGTGTGATCCTCACTCGCTTATCATTCTCCTCAAAATTCTACGTGATATGTGCAATTTTTATACAAAAGTAGAAACAAACATATCTAATCAAATGTGAATCGAACTCCGAATCAACTGTTCTTTGCGTCAACATGTATACTTTCTGCCACTCATGTTGTAGCAATTGAGATATAGCAAAATCGACACACATAAGGTTTATTATTAGGTGTATTAAGGTTTATTATTAGGATTCCTAAATTACATAAACAACCATATAAAGCTCGTTTCATCGCTAATTCAAGCTCTTGTACCACTACAAATATTTCAAAACTATTTACATCTTGCCTAACTGCTATAAAAGCCCACGTGAAAAGATATTGTGATAAAGTATACGAAAACTCTGGTAAACATTTATTTTGGTCGATAAAAAATTCTGGCGAAATCCTGGATAAGTTTAAAGTTAATAATTACAAAGTAACTTCAGTCAGTACATACGATTTTTCTACACTGTATACCACTTTACCACATAATTTGATAAATGACAAGCTAACTGCCCTAATTCAAAAGACTTTTGCCAGGGAGAATGTTACATTTCTCGCCTGCAATTTCGATAAAGCTTTTTTTACTAGCTGTATTGTTAAACATTATACTATGTGGACCTGTGACGAAGTTTGTAAAGCCCTTTCCTTTTTATTGAACAACATTTATATAAGGTTTGGGAATGCAGTTTTCAGACAAGTAATCGGTATTCCCATGGGAACAAATTGTGCACCCCTTGTCGCAGATTTGTTTTTATATTGTTATGAAAGAGACTTTATGTTGAGTCTTTCTCCAGACACGCAGGCAGACATTATCACTGCTTTTAATAATACATCACGCTATCTGGATGATATTCTTAATATGGATAACCCGTTTTTTGGTCAATTGGTGGACACTATTTATCCCCGGGAACTCCAGTTAATTAAAACTAACAATTTGGATACTGGTGCTTCATTTTTAGATTTACATCTCTCTATTTATAACAATATTATACATACCAAAATTTATGACAAGAGGGATGATTTTAATTTTAGTATTGTAAATTTCCCCCATTTGGATGGGGATGTACCTCATGCTACATCTTATGGGGTATACATTTCTCAGTTAATTCGGTTTGCCAGAGCGTGTAGTTATGTTGAGGATTTCAATGAACGTAATCAATATATTACAAATAAACGTCTTCAACAGGGCTACCGTTATTACAAATTGCGTAAATATTTTGCTAAATTTTACAATCGTAATTCTGATTTGGTTTTGAAATTCAATAGTAATCTAAAGACTCTTCTGCGAGAAGGTATTTCAAAACCCGATTTTTATGGGGATGTGGTTTACAAACTTCGTAAGATTTTGGGTCATGGCAATTTTCCAACTGTATTTGCTAAAATTATAAAACGTTTTGTTAAAAGAGGTTACGACCCAACTGTTTTGAGACACACCGCATGTTTGGTGTTCAACCCGTTTACAGTTGGACGCTATGCTTCCCTCTTTGATTGTGTCTGACGGAAGAGGGGGAGGACTCTGTGATGGGAAGTTTTTAAATCCCACTGGGACGAAACTGTTTTGATTTCTGTCCTCTGGCCTGTTTCGTCGGGCCCTTAAGGGTGTTTCTCTTGGTGCTCTGCCTTCTGCAAAGGCATTGAGTACATACGTTTTTTGGTTCTCAAGGTTTGCTTTTTATATATTTATACACGAGCATTTTTGTGTTTTACATACCATGCCTTTTGTTTCCATTGCGTGTGTTAGAGATTCACCTAGCAGGGATTACTTTTATTTACACTGTCCTGTGACTTTGGAACATGGTGGGGGTAAGAGTGAGGTTGGGTGCGCACCTGAACCGGTTTAAGCTCCCCAGTGGTGTTTTTGCCACTGACCGTTCCAAGGCGATGCCCCACTGTGTTCCTTTTAATTGTTCGTTTTGTCCTCATGTGTTTGCTTTGTATGCTAGTGTGTGTTGGTAGTGTATATGTGTGTGTGTACATGATTGTGTGTGTGTGTCGTGTGTGTGTGCGTGTATGTGTGTGTGTTGGTGGTGTGCACTTCTGGGTGCTGTGGGGCTCATTTTGGGGAGGCTGCGTTTTTGGTATGTGGCATTCCCTGTTTGATATTATTTTTGTTTTTATTATTGTCATGGTTAATGATTTCAAATCGATTCCGCAAGATTACGGAAAGGTTCAAAATTAGTTTGTTATGAAGTGAGATGATCTGTACTTGATATTGCCGTGACGAAGCAGAGAATGATTATTCAGTGCATATTGTAGTATATTTACATTAATAGTTACTGTTAAGAAAATAAACATTAGTTAAAAAATATGATGAAGAACTGAAACAGTTCTAAACATTCACTTTCTTGTTCATGAACAAGGACAATGGGACGCAGTGGATATACAGTAACTAAAATAGTGTTTACAACACCGTCAGCATACTCTTGTATGTTCAAGTATTTATTTGATACAGTAAAACAATACTAGTATTTTTATCATTTAAATAGAAAGGCAAATATTGTTGTAAAAATGTTTCTACTCCTTATTGCAAAGCTCATAAGTTCTAACACTACACATTTTTGTGCATCTTGCTTGAACATCGTCAGTTGCATGGGTAATCAAAATAGAGGTGTGAGTCCGTTCATATGTTAAACTCCAATAAATTACGTCTTAATTGAGGTCAGAAAAAAGCATAGTGTTTATGTAATTCGAGTGCTTCTTTATAACATATAATTCGACTTTTGAACAGAAAAGAACAAAAACTACTGTTTACAGTTCAGATGCAACGAAGATTGATATATTCATGTTGATATCCTTTGCACACCGGCATATTTTGTTACACACTCGGCAGACATGCATGTGTTTTTGTAAACACTGTACATCACGCTTTTGCTACTTTCGGTTTACTGCGCGTGTTGTATACGTCAGCAAATAGATTGAGCTGTAACATGAAAGTAAAAATTCCATTGGCCCACCTACAGAGGTCACGCGCAGGGGTGACCCTGTCTGCTGACCTGTGCATGGAGATCTTTTCTTTTTTTTTTTTTTTTTTTTGCTTACGAGAGGTCAATTTTAAGCGTTCTCATAAGTATGTTGGCACGTTCCTATAACTGCAGCTTAAACGAGACTCGCATACCAATTATGATTATTGGGTCATTATGTTTGAAACTGTCCGCTGCAAGGATTAGTTTTCAGTCGGTTGATTTCAAGATATCATATTTGAGATATGTCTGTTTTATCGCTGATATATTACTTAAAACGAGGAGTCGTTGGAACTTCGCTAGAAATATAATAATTACAGTTCTGTTATGCGTTTACTTGGTATTCCAGCAGTAATAGGTTTTCAATGGTACATCACAAAATGTTATATCGATAAAATTCTACAACAGGGGACAGTAGAAGGGAATGAACGGGTGTGACATGTATCAAACCATCACAACATTTATATAACAAACATATTCAACAATAGTCGTATAGCGTTACAATGCCTGTCAGTAGTTTCTGTTACTGAAAATGTTTCATAAAGTCAAGGCATACCTACTAAAACACTTGTGGCCCGGTCCATTTCCCATTGCTTTTAACAATGTACGTGTGTTAAGGAGGACACAGCAAATAAAACACCTGCGACCCGGTAAATTTACTACTACTGTTTATAATATGAGTGTGTTATGGATGACAGAGTAGTTTATGTTACTGCAAATGTTTCATAAAGTCAAGGCATACATACTAAAGCATTAATGTGAGTGTGTTGTGGATGGCACAGCTACTTAAACAGTTGTCGCCCGGTCCATTTCCTTTTGGTTTTAACAGTGAACGTGTGTTAAAGACGGAACAGCTGCGATACAATTTGTGGCCCGGTCGATTTCCTGCTGCTTTCAAAAATGTATGTGTTACGAAGGGCACTACTACTGAGACACTTGTGTGCATTTCATGATGCTTTAAATTAAAAACGTGTGCTACGCAGAGTAAAATTACTAAAACGCGTGTAACCGGGTCCATTTCTTCTTGCATTTAATAGTATACGCATAGTATAAAGGGCACGGCTACAAAACCATTTATGTGACATTCTATTTCCTTTTGCTTTTAACAGTGTCTGTGTGTTACCGACGGAAGAATTAGAAATCAATTTGTGCCCATGTTCATTTCTTCCTTTAAGTGATATGCATGTGTTATGGGAGCACAACTTCTGAAACAAATGCCGCCCGGTCAATTACCTACTGCGTTTAATAATGTACGAGTAGTATTGCTTTTAATATGTACATGAAATACGGACGGGGTAGCTACTAAAACACTTGTGGCAAAGTCCATTTCCTATTGTTTTTAATAATATACTTGTGTAACCACGGGAACGACTACAAAACCACTTGTGCGACATCCCATTTCCTTTTGCTTTAAACAGCGTCCGTGTGTTATTAATTTGTGCCGATGTTCATTTCTTTCTTTAAATGATATGCATGTGTTACAACATATCAAACAATTGTGGCCCGGTCAATTACCAATTGCTTTGAAAATTATACGTGTAGTACGAAGGGAGTAGCTACTAAAACACTTGTATCCATATCCTTTTGTTTTTAATAGTGTACGTGCGTTACGGAAGAAACATTTACGAAAAATAACCGTGGACCGGCCCAGTTCTTATTGCTTTTGATTATAAACGCGCGTTACGGATGGCACAGCTACCAAAACACGGTCGGTTTCCTATTCCTTTTAATTGTTTTGTGTATTCTGGAGTGCACTGCCACTAAACCACTTCTAGCCCGGTATATTACCTATTGCCTTTCAATATGTACAATGTTATTGAAGGCTACAGCTACAGCAATTGTATACGTGTGTGACAGAGTACACAGCTAGTAAATCACTTAAGGCCCTGTCCATTTCTTGCTGTTAATCATACACGTGTGTTATGGGGGGCTCAATTTCTTAAACACGTGTGAACTAGTCCTTTTTCTATTCCTTTTAGTATGTCACGGAGGGAGCAGCTACATAAAGTACTTGTGACCGTGTTAATTTCAGATTGCTTCCAATAATGTTAGTGTTTTACAGAGGGCACAGCTACTTAAACACTTGTTATCCGGTCCGATTCCTTCTACTCTTTATCATGTATGCATTTTACGGAAGGCACATCTACTAAACAACGTGTGGCTTGGCCCATTACATATTCCTTTATATAATGAAATTGTGTTATCGAAGGGCACAGCTACTAAATTGCTTTTGACCCGGTCCATTGCCTATTGCTCTTAATAATGTCTTTACGGATGGCATACCTACTAAAACGCTTGTGGCCAGAACCATTTCCTTTAACTTTAACAATATACGTGTGTTTAAGAAGGAGCAGCCCACAAAACAACTTGTGACCCGTTCGATTTCCTGTTGTGTTCAATAATGTATGTGTCTTACGGAGGGCACTACCACTAAAACGCTTTTGGCATGGTCCATTTCCTTTGGTTTTTTTAATTATATACGTGTGTTACGGAAAGCACAACTACTAAAACACGTGTGGCTCGATCAACACATTGCTCTGACTAATTAACGTGTCTTTTGGAAGGCACATTCACTAAAACACTTGTAGCGAGTCCATTTCATTTTTCTTTTAACAACATACGTATGTTAGGAAGAGCACAGCTTCAAACCCATTTGTGGCCCTTTCTATTTCCTATTTCTTTGAAGAGTGGCTGTGTGTCACGGAAGGAACATGTACAAAACCACCGGAGGCCCGGTCCTTTTCTTGTTGCTTTTAATGATATACGTGTCTTTCGGGGGCACAACTACTTAAACCCGGTCCATGTCCAATTCCTTTTCGTAATAAACGTATTTAACTGAGGACACAGGTACTTAGTGGTTTTAAAAATATACGTGTGTCACCAGAGATCACCTACTAAAACACTTGTTCCCTGGTCCATTTCCTATTATTTTGATAATGTTCGTGTGTGAGGGAGGGCACAACTATTAAAACACTTGTGACCTGGTCCATTTTCTTGTGCGTCATATACTGGTAATGAACATGTGTTACGAAATAAACAATGACAGAAACCATTTCTGGCCCGGTGATACAATTGTTTTGAATGTGTTTGTGCGTGCGTGCGTGCGTGCAAGCGTTCGTGCGTCCGTGCGTGTGAGAGTGCGTGCGTGTGTGTGTGTACGTGTTACTGAGGACACAACTTTTTAAACACTTGTGACACGGTCAACGTCCTATTGCATGCACACATTTAAATGTCTTACCGAGGGCTCAGCTACTAAAACACTTGTGGCACAAACCATTTCATTTTGCTTTTAATTGTGTGTGTGTTACTGAGGGCACAACTACTTGAACGCTTGTGGCCCGCTTCATATCCTAATGCTTTTAATAATCAACGTTTGTACAGAGCACACACTTACTAAAACGCTTGTTACCCATCCTATTTGATATTGTTTGTAATAATAAACGTAAGTTACGGAGGGCACTGCTGCTAAAACAGTGTTGCTTGGTCCATTTCCTATATCTTGAAAAATGTGCGTGTGTTACAGACGGCATAACCTTTAACAGACTTATGGCCCGTTCCTTGTCCAATTGCTTCAATAATGTAAGTGTTTTACGGAGGGCACTGCTACTAAAACGTTTGTGACTCGGTCCATTTCCTATTATTTTTTATTGAGTTCTAGTGTTATGGAGGACACAGCTTCTAATACACTCGTGGCCCGGTCCATTTCCTATATCTTTGAATAATGTACGTGTGTTACTAAAATACTTGTGGCCCGGTCCATTTCACTTGTGAGAGGATCCATTTCCTTTTGCTTTTTTATATTTATGTCATACTTATACATAACTAGAAAACATTAAGAAGTCGAGCTGAGAATTAAAGTACGGAGATAATTACACATAGAAACTATACAAACCTTCATCGTTATAACAGGGTCAAAGCATTACTGAACTGCTTGTGACATTTTGCCTATTCAATTATTAACCAGGTTTTCCGACGGAAAAATCCTGGTTATTAGATTGAGGTATGTCAGCGGGCGGGCGTTAACAATTTCTTCTGTGCGCAACTCCTCCTAACATTTCTCAACGGATTTCAACCAAACTTTCACAGAAGTATTGCCATGAAGTGCCCTGGCGCATATTGTCGGGGTTTTGTGATTTGGTCATTTTTGACAGAATTATGGCCCTTTGTTTTTTTCACATATGTAATTCTTCTGTGAGCAACTCCTTCTAAAAGAATACTGTCACGTGCCCACTTCCTCCTACATTTCTCAAGATATTTAAACCAAACTCTCACAGAACTGTTGTCATCAAGTGCCCTCGTGCATATTGTCTGGGTAGAAACTAACACTTTGTAATATCGGGTCAGATTTAAATCAAAATAACAGTTCTTTGATCTTGAGTTGTTAATTACACAATAACGGATATTATTTCATAATTAGATCATAATATAACAACTGTTTACAAAAATGTATGTAAAAACCTGAAAGCGTGGACAGATTTTAAGACGTTGTACCAAACAGAGCAAATTTGCTTTAAAAACTAAATAAGGAATTGATGATTTTTACATCTTGCACTAGTAAAAATGTTCACAAAAAGAGCAGTGTAATAGCAAATGTTATCTAATATAGAAATTGAAATGATCAGGAAATGGTCTTTATTGTCCTGCCAGTGATTTTTGCATCTAAAATCTCGTTCGAGTAATCAGTGCAGTGAAATGATACTGAAATTTGCAATGTTGAGCTGTGGGTAATTGTGCCTTATTGGTTAGTATATCGGATCAATCACATACTTTCAAATTCAAACTCTTAACAACATTATGATACTAAAAATGGAGGTAATTATCAGCTAAGGAGAAAATTATCTTTGACAGAAAAAATATTCTGACTGCAAAGATGTGTTTGGTCACATACTGCAAGGCTCCACTCCCTGCATGTCGCATTATGTTCCCGAAACAGTGCAATGTTGAGTCTTCGGCGAGTACATCAAAACATTCACATCGTTATATAAGTTGGAAATAACAAGTAGAGCTAGATGTTCAAAATAAATACGGATAAATGTTCGATAAATGATTCCGGCATTTCTAGTAGCGATGTGTGTCTCACTGACTAGTGGATGAAATTATATTTTGCTTGTAACATATTTTGTTGTTTGTTGTGTTGCTTGTCTACTGAAATGTAAGCAAAAATGTATGACCGGTAAGGTAATGCCCTCGTTTAACGTAGTGAAGTTGGAGCTATGTAGGAATCACTCACGTCGCCCCGTCCGTCCCGACACTTGGGCCGCTATTATAAAAAATAGAAAATCACCGGAAAAAATTGTGTTTGGCGTTCGTGTCAATCATACATACTAGTATAACCAGTGAGGTCCCTCTACTGAATAAAACTATAGTCTGCTTTTTACATCAAAAGCATTCTAATGTACTCAGTACCGTATATCTTTATATCTATGTACGGCATTTAGGTATATGCTTTCATAATAAGGCAGGGGTTACTCATATCCAATAGTTTTGCTACGTCATCGAGTCTGCACTAGGTACCCTGCTCGTTTTAGCTTACATAAATGACCTCCCATATAATATCACGTGAAATGATTCCCTCTTTGCTGGTGATACTGCAGTTTTAGCCTTGTCATCTGCAAACCAATCGGTCAACCTCCAAAATGACCTCAAACGATTAGAAGAGCGGGAAAATCTGCAAAGTGCTAGCATCTTGAAACAGGAAATGAAATTCAACCCCTCCAAATGTCAAAGAATCCGCGTCATTAGATGGAAACATCATATTCAAACCCAATATATTGAGTTTTTTACCTCGGCTTAAAATGTTTGGTGTGGATATCTTAAATATATGTCGTGGGACGACCACATACATAGGTTTACAAAGAAATTTAACCAAACATTCGGGTTTCTACGCAGAAACATCAAGGTCAGATCCGACTCGCAGACTATATCTTAGGTGTATTGGCAACGAATTATCTCTACCGTATCAAATACATAATGACCTGCTTGCTATCCAAATTGAAAACAACCTAGTTCCCTTATCCAGCAGCACACGCCAACTTCATTCCTCAATTAATGAATTAGTCACAGCAACTACAGACTATTATAAGTAGTCCATCTTCCCAGGAGCTATGTACCACTTGAACCTTTTACCAACCAGGATCGTCCACTCCCCTACCATGGAGCCGTTCAATGCGACTGTTCGATTATGTCTCTCCCTAGTTGCACTGCTGTCTGCTTTTTTATTTTTTTAACCAAATGTCCACATTGTTCTATCCATATGTATATGCTCCTAGCATTCGTTGATGCCACATTCTACATAACACGTTTTTCAGTGCAACCTAGCAGTCAGATTTTAGAAAATAGACGATTGGATGTAAAAGAAAGATGGCTGTTACAGAGGAATTCATTGTACAATACTTAACCTTTTCTGAAACCTCAATTAACGACTGTTAATAGGTTGTGGTTTCTGCATAGAAACTACAGCCCTCGTTTCTTAGACTGTTTTTACATTTACGTTTCTGACTTTCTTTAACAGTGAGCAAATAGGGCCGAAACAGAAAAACAATGCACACAAAAATATACTGCAGTCACAAATTTGTAGTTTTGTGTATATTCTCTATTACACAAACGCCAAACACAATGTTTATGCAAAATGCAAAAAGTGTCCGCACATGAGATACAATAAGATACTTGATCCACAAGAAAACGAAAGAGAAGAAAATTTATAAAGAAATATTAATTTGTGAGTTTTGCATATATGCTCAAGAAATGTCAAACAGCGTATTTCATCAAAAGAACTTACAAGCATACCTAAAACAAAAAAGTATGTTTTTCTTTTTTGTAAAGTACAATTCAACATGACGATTTTACAAAATCTATGTTTGAAAAGTATATGTCCCATTTTCCTTGTTAGAACAGTCTTTGTCATGGTGGATTCACAATCCATTCATAAAAAAAACTCGAAATACTATATGCATTCGTAAAGAATACCATCAATGGAAATTTTTGTGAAGGCTATACTTTTAAACGTCAGAAAAGATATGCAAATTACACAGGGCATGTATTGGCTAAATATGATCACTGTGTTTCAATTCATTCAGTATTTCAGTAAATCATTACATCGTCATAAATTGGAAAGGAATATTATTTTTTAAAAAATGAATCAATTTTCTCAAATTAAATACAAATAATTTTAACAGCTTCCCTGTGAAGTATACATAAAATGTATTTAAACAAGTATTGACTGAACTTCGGAATTTTAATTTGACGTGTTTATTTTACAATGACTTGTATTATTTAAGGAATTACCAATCTGATGAATATTATCTGGAACGATACGGTGGTAAATATGAAATTTTTTATTTGCTTTTGGGCATACATGTCTAGGTCAAAGTTTAAACATGCCTTTGAAATATATCAATTACTATACTTCAATTAGCTGCTGCGAATTTATTTTTGTAGTATTTTTCTGGATATTGTTGCAGGACATATTTCTTATCAAATAATTCCTTTTATATCTACTGCAAAGTGACTTTAGTACAAGTACAAAATGATGTGCTACTTAACTGTTAATGTTATTTGATAACATTTGTAATGGTTTTGCCATTTTATAATCAGTAATTCTAGTTTGTTAACAAGTGCGTAAAACTTTATTTCTTATTTAAATATCAAAACAGGTTCGTCACATTATAAAGAATAATCTCTTATAGATAGCATGTTTATATACATAAGCATCAATAAAGTAACCTTTAAGTCTTTTTTCGGTCTGTATTGTTTTAATCCCAAGGTCTGCCGGAGACATAAACAATCTAAACGAAAAAAAATTGTTAAATGCTCATACATAATTAAAATTTGATTGCACCTTATTTTATTTATTTTATAATGGTTATTGCTGCAAGGAATGCTCCACTCAACCTTGAACACAAATTGCACCAAATGTTACACTCATTTAATTATTTATAAAATGTGTTTTATGTTTTTTTTCAATTTTAGAATATATAATGCCACGGTTTCCTTATTTTCAGCATCTTTGAACCCTGATTCAGTAGTTATAGTAAAAACTAATTTATAACGCTCGTATTCTCGATTACGATACAAGTTCTTACGGCTTAGAATAGCTTCTATCGAGACCCATTCCAAACGAAATCAATCTATCTAAGCTTCACTTGTAGTACTGAGTCATCATTAATCCAACATATCTTTTTTAAATGCTGACACTACTCGGATTTATAATTATTATCTATAAATCATTAGGAAGCATTTAAAGGAATATATATACTCATAGATATATTCATCTGGATATGTCTTACGATAATCGGATAGCATGTATTAAAATGTGTTGTTTTTTTTAAAAGATAAATTCTAAAATACGAAATGAATGAGATCGGGCGGAAAAGACTACATTTTTGCTGTATTTTCATGCCAGTTTGGGCAGTAACACTCATTTATCCATTGAAAGTTGTTCTGTTTATCTGTTTATTGAAAAAAATAACGTTTTGGTTACTTGTATATCCGAAATATTCTAAATATGTAAGTTTAATAACGTTCGTAAAATAGTCCGCAAGATACTGTGTAGTTATTTTAAAACAAATAAACCGCCACGCTAACCTGACCTTTTGTCTGACCTAGGAATGATACAGATCTCCCTACCGGTATTTAGGATAGACATGAACGATTTACACTTAACATAGCCATACCAAATGCATTTTAAGATTCAATGTTTACAAAACCGTATAGAAATATTTCGTTTGGATGTAGATCTGACTTAACAAATCCTCAAAACAAATGTCTGCATACACCACTACAGTGTTACTTATTTTGATTCGGTGTTCAATTGTTTCGATCATTTACACTTTAATAAGAAAAGTTTAAAAAGAAAAACAAACACAAATTATTTTTTTAAATATGTTACAAATTACACAATTTTGACGAAATAAAACTAACGAATTTGTAAATTTGGGTACTTTCAATATTTATATTTAGTCACATCAATGATTATCCAGTAAGGGCAATGCTCTCTGGTTGTCGTTAGATTCCATTTCTATTTGAAATACTTAACATTAATAAATGATTTGGTACAAAATCTGCACTTACCATACGTTTTTTCTAAAATATTGTTTAGGTGAGCTGTATATTGTGAATTATTGATAAATGTTTACATGACCTCTAAAAACATGTGTTGCTTATTGACCTTGGTGTAGAAAATCAACCAAGTAAGTGTTAATCACGTATGTGGCAAGGGCTTGTTTTAGGCTGATGATGAATACTTCGTTACGTGCCAATGTCTAATGTTTGGGATAGTCTAGGTTTTGTAAATGAAGTATATATGTTAAAAATCGCTTAGTTATGTGCATACTTATCATTGCCGTCGTCAGCACGTTTATAAATAAAGTTATTTCCGGCGTTGGACACGATGACCGCATCGGTATTTCACGACGAACAGAGTGAAACACCGCGTGCATTTTTGGTTGACTCTGTGTGTAAGTTGCAATATATATTTTATTTGTTACCATGCGTGCAGTTAATTATGAAAACTGTACTTGTTGATATAGCCGTAATAATATAAATAAGCAGAATAGTTAAGTAAGGAATAGTTTCATATGTTAGTGTTTTCTATGTATCATGTTCAGTTGGATGAAATTAACAAATAGATTTAAACACTTTATATTATTGCTCGATTAATTTGCATCTTATGCAACACAAATGTTTATTGAAAAACGAAAATTAGAAATTAAACATTTTTAGAGGTTGTGTATCATACTCTGTTTACAAACAAAGGATTTCATTTTTGAAAATCACGACAGACCAATAAAACTGGATGCTAAAAATGAAATTCAGACAATAGTCTAAAACAGTGTTTCTATAAAATAAGTTAGACAAAGCTGAGCATGTGATTATTCAGGCAATTTAAATTAATAGATAGTGGCACAATTTATTATCATATTAGCCGAAAAATGCACAAATACAGGTAATAATTACAAAAATAATGAGAAACGTGTGGTTAATATCATTGCATTTGATAATTATCCCTTAACTTTGAATATGCGTTTAACTTATATATGTGACAATGGCCATTGTGATGCCGATACAAATAACAAAAAAATTACCACTGTTTAAAGGGAGGCGAATGCCTACAATGATCATATATAGCCAAAACATGCACTGTATAATTTGCAAACCCTTTTCTTACGTGTGAAATTGTAACCTTCACAACGTTTTCCATTGATGTTATTTTCCACATGCATATACATAGCAGTACTTTGATTATTTTAATAATGGACTGTGCATCAACAGTGACAAAGAGCTATCTCGAAACGAAAATAATGTTAAAACTAAGATTTTGTAGAAATGTCCTGTTTAATTATATCTTATATATTGGGAAAATAACATGTGACAGGTATGTTTATAATTAAAAATATTTATATTTCTAGTTATAAGTACCATTAAACGCTGTTTTACATTTCTTGAGCATATATGCAACTCCCAAAGTAATATTTCTTACGAAATATTTTGACCTAAACCTAATAACAAATGACTTTTGGGAACTCACAGTGAGGAGAGTCAGGACCCTCACGCGTCTTTAAAGATTAGGATGGTTAAGGGGGTCCAGGTTTAGCATTAAATTAAATTTCATCGTATTTCTAGTATCTTGTTTCAGCAATAAATAGTTGTTTAGCTACTTGTGAATCGAACTGGGTGCAATATTGTTTCTAGTGTCAAAATACCAAAAGCCGGAGGGTCAACAGTCTGACACTTTATACAAAGGTTATCCCAACACTCGTATGATTGAATTGACAAAATACCGAAAGTCATATAGTATAACTTCCATATGTGATCAGAATGAAAGGTTGGTATGTATTCTGTGTATCTTATCACTATTTTTTATACAATAACAAAATAACATTTCAATTAGTATTTGTTTCAGCAATAATTTAATTTAAAGTTACCTTGTTACTGAGCTGGATGCAAGCTTGATATTGCGTGTCAAACGATGAAAAGCCTAAGCGATTTCTATAACGATCATCATAACATATGATTATGGACAAAATATTGTAGGTCATTCAGTAATACTTACCCTGTTATTATGATAAAAGGTTGGTAAAGTATCTAAGTTTATATCATTTTCAATGTCCCTACACACATTTCAAGCTTAAACATATAACACATTTTATTGTTTTATATTTCAACGTGCATTTAAATAAGACATAATTCAATAAAGTATCATCTAAATGTTTGACAAAAATAAAATTTTAATGTAAAGGAAGGTAAGTTCTAAATAGTCTTGTTTTAAATTATATATAAGCTATTACACGACTGGCAAATTATATATTGCACTTTGCAGCTGAAAAACTTAAACACCGTGACCAAAGGAAAGTAATCACTATTTGTATTAGCCTCATGTCTAAACTGCAATCACAGAAATGTGCTAATCGATGCAATTGATTCTTTGAGCTGATCATCTCTGAATACAGTTTTAGTATATCATGTGATACGACGTCAAGAGAAGAAAGGATGGTGTACATTTGTTATTCTTTATCTCAAATTAAAGTAGCAATAGTAAAGTGTAGGACAAGGTGTATAATTCTTTATGTAGTGATCAAGGTTATAGTAAAATAATTGCACTGTCTTCTCTCATTTAAGACAGAAGTATTTTGCCGAAGAGTTTATCTTAAAATAAATATATAAATATGCCTATCTATGAAAGGTTTACAGGCTGTCCACATGATATCAATCGCACGTAATAGATTCATTTTAAGACTTCCAACTTCACATTATTTACAGGAAAATATCTTCATAGATATATAGCAAGAGACACGACATTACTTTTTATAATTCATTTATACTCATTCGGATTACTGCTACCATAAGTCCCGTTAAAGATTTATCATAATTACAAAAAAATAAATATATCCTCACTTTTTTTAGGCGTTCAACGAACAGATAAATCCTATATATGAAAAGAAGATTTGATATAATTTAGCTAATTAATCAATTCAGCGATTCAGTTAAAACATTTCGGGATTTTGCCTATCTACGAAAGGTTTACAGACTGTCCACATGATATCAATCGCACGTAATAGATTCATTTTAAAACTTCCAACTTCACATTATTTACGGGAAGATATCTTCATAGATATATAACAAGAGACACGACATTACTTTCTATAATTTCATTTATACTGGGATTACTGCTAGTCCTGTTAAAGATTTATCATAATTACAAAAGATCTAAATAGCTTCTGAATACAAACAGAGAGAATAAAATTAGTGGAAATTTCAGGTATGTCAATTAGAGAACAAAATTTCATGTTGAGGTTTTAGATTCGATCGGTACATTATATACGTTCAGTAGCGGAGTAAACTGTCACTGTGCCTTGGTGACCACACCGACATTGACTAGTCTGCTTCCATATGAACCTCGAAAAGCCATCAATTCGCAGATCACTGTTACAGTGGCGCTCACGTTTTTGTTCCGTTTTTCGGCAGGAAAACGCGAGCAGCGCCCGTTTTTCGCCCGTTTACCGAACGGGGCGTTTTTCGGCTCGCACCGTTTAAAAAAACGCGTTTTTCTGCCCGCCCCGTGAAAAAAAACGGCTGGTTGTACTGCACATGCGTGAAAAGCGAGTTCCTGCGTTTTTTCCCGTTTTTTTTACCGGAGTATCAAATGCGCATGCGTGAAAAGCGAGTTCCTCCGTTTTTCGCCGTTTTTTCCGAGGTAGCAAATGCGCATGCGCCACATGTGTTTTTCTTCACTGTTTTAATTTTTTTGTAAAATTATGCCTATCCGTTCAAACTATTAAAAATCGCGAGTATAATTATAGATGTTGAGTTTATAATGTGGTCCGATTAAGATCGTTTTTTTTTGTTTCTTATTTTCAAAAACAAAGTATAACTACCACCAGCCTGTTAGATCATTACTTCCGCGTTTTCATCATAACATGAAATAAGCGGGTACATATCCAACAAGATGGAGAGCGAGGGGAAGGCCTTGTGATAGATAGAAATAATTTAGCACCTCCACTGTCCCTATTATGTTACTATGAAAAATCTATAACCAGTAGATATACATTTAATTAAATTAAACCTGCTCGATCATATGATTTCAGTTATCAAAATAAAACTATAACATCGGCAGTTGAGAATATTAATGGCCATGCTTCTGGTTCAATTAACATAGATTCTTTAATTTGTCCATGTACAAAATTTCCATATTCTTGTTAACAACTTAATCGCTCTCGAGACTAACTACTACAGGAATCGCTCTTGTCAGACTTTTCATATCCTGATAAATTGCAAAACGTATAGTAATATCACGGACCTATATACACATATAGTGTATATAAGGTCCGTGGTAATATATTTAGGAAATAGATTTCACTTTTGAGTGATATACCGGTAAGTATATCACTGCGGGGTGTGTAAATGCGTAGTAATCTAATTACAAAGGCCTGAGTGATTAATTTCGAAGCATCTACCAACACACAGTGATATAATAACCGGTATATCACTTAAAAATAAAATCTATGTCCACTCTAAACCGTTAATCTAAACAAAAACATGTTCGATGGGGTACTATTTGCTGCATTTTCATGAAGTCGCTGTCTTGAAAGTTGTAGTTTTCCGTGCATTCCATGCATTTCGTGAAATTTTGGCTGTTCTTTTTTACTTCTCAAAAAAGCGCTATACGTCTTATTTTTGTTAAAGACAATTGAACAGGAATGTGGGGTATTCACCACAGGGGTCCAGTCAGCCATGCGAATTCACAGCGAATTCACAGTAGATGTCAATTAACATGACTGGTCACTGGTAGACTAGCTTCTGTTTATCATATTCAGCTACTGTATAACTTCCTTACATTATGTACAGATAATGTAGGAAAGGGATGTTAGTTATACATAAATTTTAAGACCTTTATAAGATGTTATTATTCTATTTTATCAGTTACCTTTTAGGTACGTAATTCCCAGTCATATTAGATTATAAAAAAATCAACACTTACAGTTATTATATCAAAATTATTTTCTTTTATGACAGAAACATAAACTTTTTTTTTACTTTTTACATTACTGAAAAATAACTGATTTCAAAGTTAGATTGAGTAATGTTTTAAATACTCAATCAATTACTCTTACAACAAACCAATTATCACTAAGATTAGATGTTACACTTGATACATAAGAGAAATTTAGTTTTAGCTTATTTTACTGTTAGAAGAAGCGTTCAGTTGCACTTATAATTTACAAAGAAATAAATAGTCAGAAGGATTCTTTATACATCAAAAATGCATTCAGGCCACACCGCAGGAAGGTGCTTAATTACTTGAGCATATTAACTTTCTCCGTATAACTTTAAAATCACAGTTTACTGCATTTATCTAAAATATTTTTCATATCCTGCAATAAAAGTATAATGTCATTATTATATAAAACAGTTTATATAAAGAACAGGAAATAAGTTATAAAACAATTATCTGTACAAATCAATAAAATTTATGGTTCTACTATTGTACTACATATCAAGTCTACTGACACGCTGCTGGACCTAATCAGAGAGGATTAAAACTGATAAGGGGCAATAAAACGATTAAGATATTTGACCACCTGCGGTTTGGGGGGGGTCACTTATGAAGGACATTTTAATTGTCTTTAAGTCTGATATTGCTGGCGATACCGGAAGTGTAGAAAATTTTACTGCAATTTTTTTTACATCACGTGAATTCATTAACAACAATACCAATCCAAGCGTATTAGCACAGGCACACTCGTAGATGTCGTGTGAAAATTACAAGGGAGGTAATTTCAGCAGTCAAAAATAGTTCCGGACCCCTAGCGTGATATACTTAATAGTTTTATCACGCTCAAATCCTTCTTTGTGTATATAGGAGAAATTTCCAGTCGTGTTAGAATATGAGTTATACTAACACAAGTGGCATAAACATAATAAGGTTGTTTATTATTTTACGATAAAATACAGTACTTTTATCAAAGGCCGGCAAGGTGCCAAAAAGGAAGTATTTGCAAGACGTATGTAAACAACCTGTCCAATTGCATTTTGTGTTTTCAAGTTACAATGATGTACTGCTACAAGTTGAATATAGAGTGCAAGAAAAAATTGTAATAATAAATATGTGCCATCATTTCATCGTTTATTCTAAAATGATTCATGGTTTTGTCTCTATGTACAAAGAATTGAAAAATTATGCTATATTAAATCATAAACAATGCAGGAACCGATATGCTGTAACCATTACGTCATATTGCACCGCATGACGTTAAATGAGTGTTCGCATAGAAAACGCTTTGCATTTATTAACCTTTTGTAATATCTGGTCATGTTAGAATCAAAATATCATCCTTCTCAGCTTTGTAATAGTCTTATAAACAATTATCTGTCGTACTGATGCGCTGTTAAAAATGGTTAATTACTGTGTATTAGTGCTCCAATTCATTGTTTTTTAAACGATGAACACCGCTAGAACGGATGTTATTTCATAAATAAAATAGTTATTCCTTCAAATGCAAAAAAAAAATCACTTGTGCTATGTAGTCATTTTTTAAAAATTACTAAGCATTTGAACTCCTGTGTTTTATTCAACAACAAATACAGGGACACATTATTACTTCATAATTAAATTTACTTTGAAGTATTCACACTTCCTTCGGCAAAGTCATTAAATTCTATTTGTTAACAATTGAATTATATACCGACAGTTATTAGTTACTGTCTGTCATTGCCGTGACAAAAAAAGCACGCAGCTAAGAAATGACAGAGAAATTGCAGCTTTTCGCTTACTTGAAAATACCACAGTACGGGGTGTAACCATACCGGTATGTATCGCATCTCAAGGAAATTGCAATATACCGGTCTTATCGCGCACCCCTACTCATTGCACATGTTACAGATGGACTGCCTACTTTACTTGCCATAAGGATACTTCTTCCTTAATTTGGCATTAAAGTGATCAAACCCATGACTCTTGTATTGATGCAAACACGCAATTACTGCCCCATAGCAGCTCTACCATTTAGCTAAAACTAGAATTAAGGCAAGTATTACTTTTAACTTTGGATTTTATCTCAAGGCATTTAAACGAAGGCAGTGGTAAGGTAGCCGGATACAGCTTCATAGACTTTGTATAACTGTGAAAAATAATCGATCAAGTGGAACACGCCAGTAGTTACTGTGAAACAGGTCCCGAACAAATGAGGGAGAAAAGAATGGATAAACACACCATAGTCAAAACGGCAACTATAACAATGCCCCAAACCCCCACCTCAAGGTAGCATAATAAAATAGAACTATCACTGAAGGTAATGAATACCCCCAAAAAAACCCATCTCTGAACGCCATACTGACACAGTATTCTTAATTATATCACATTTGATGCTTATAATTGGGACTATGCACAATGACTGTAGGCATGCTATTTATCTCTTCTGTGTATCATTATTTTGACCAGAGGGTTAAGAAAATCAGAGTGCACAATATTTAATTATCTTAAACACCTGTCACCTTGATGTAGTGACCCAAAACATTGACCAAGTCCAACAAGGCATGATATTTATTACTTTGTGAAATATCATTAATTTGTGATAAGGGGTTTTGGAGATAGAGTGCAAAATATTTTACTATCAAAAGCCCGTTAATGTGACCTTTGACCTAGTTACCAGAAATATGGACCATGCACATCAAGGCATGGAACGTATCATTTCTGAGAATAATAATTTAATTCTAACCAAGAGTTTTTCAGGGATTGAGTTCCGTAAGTCTACGAATAGATGGACAGACAGTCAAGCTGAATCCAGTATACCCCCTTACACTTTGTGCAACTGGGGTATAGAAACATTTCCGCAGGTCGAGACATTGGTAAATTGTTTTGAAGGTGACTGAATAAAAATTAGCCACTACAATAAACAGTCCTGTTCTTTCAGTTTTTACTATTTTTTATTTTTGATTTTCATACACAAGAATATTAAGACTGAAAGCTGCAATGAAGATTCATTCTTCAAGAGAACTGAGTTCCATTTAAGTTGCTCATCTGAGCAACCAATAACATTGTTATTAATGTCACTGTCGTACTCTAGTTCTGTAGTAACCAAAACTGTATGTACTGCAGTACTATATAGTATTCTATTAAATTGCTAAAGCACTGCATTTCTGCATTGTCCAAATCAATTCAAAATCTCTCGATGCATTAAAAAGTTACAACCTGAAAAAATTGAAAAAAGTTCTCATGCGTCCATTTGTTATCAAAGTGCGACCTTGATATTTGAGCTTGCATTCACCATGCTGTGATTACAATTATATATATAAATTACTAAGGTTATTTCGCATGCTATATTCTTCATCACCAGCTACTGTTCTAGAGTTTCAATGACTTCTCTTATAAGAACAAAAATTCACAGCTAGCGTAGCATTATCACTTCAGCTGCAACTTGGGATTGTATCCAATATGGATGTTGTCTGGCCAAATGATGTTTCTTGTGAGCTATCAATTTGCTGATTTTACTGTTGTTCTTTCCTTATCTTCATCTTCAAACAAGAGCTGTCAGTAGGACAGCGTGCTCGACTTTTTTAGTGCTTGCCAATAAAACAAAACTTTGACAGTTAAGGGCACACAAGACTTTAACTAGGAATTTCTAAGTACAAGTCAAGAAATTTTTTCACAGAGTAATCTTCTTTTGCTTACAGATAGGTCTTACGATGGTACATAAGTACTCCAACTTTCAAAGTAATATCTCAAATGGTTAAGTTAACTAGTGGACAAGAATGAAAATTTTAACTGAGTTTCTAAGTCAAAAAGGGCCATAATTCAAATAAAATCCTTGACAGAATTACCTTCTCCTGCCCATGTTTGGGAATCATGATGGTAAACAAGTATTCCAACTTTCAAATTAATATCTCAAACAGTTCAGTCAAAAAGTGGACTGGTACGAAAACCTTAACCAAGATTCTAAGTCGATAAAAGGCCTTAATTTTTAAAACAAATCCCTGACAGAGTTACCTTCTCTTGCGTACAGATGGGGGTAATGATGTGAAATAGCATTAAAAGTTTCAAAGCAATATCTCAAAGGGTTAAGGCAATAAGTGGATTTTACTCATATTCAATGTATTTTCTAAGTCAAAAAGGGGCATAATTCTGTCAAAAACCTTGACAGAGTTATGTCCTCTTGTTTGTTGATGAAGGTCGTGATGGTAAACAAGTATGGTTAGTTTCAAAGCAATACCTCCAATGGTTTTGAAATAAAGTGAGGTGGTACGAAAAACTTAACCAAGCTCAATACACTTTCTAAGTAAAAAAAGGGCCATAATTCTGTCAAAAACCTTCACAGAGTTATGTACTCTTGTCTGTAGATGGAGGTTATGATGGTAAACAAGTATGGTAAGTTTCAAAGCCATACCTCTAATACTTTTGAAATAAAGTGGGGTGGTACGAAAAACTTAACCAAGGTGTGACGCCAACGCCGACGCCGGGGCGAGTAGGATAGCTCCCCTTTTCATAGAAAAGTCGAGCTAAAAATCAATGTACATGAATTCCAAATATGAGTAAACTCAGCGAAGTTCTTCTTTAATGTTAACTGCATGTTGTCAATACATCAAGTGTTCCATTGTCTCACCTCAATTATCAATTCTTTTCATTTGATGCTTAATTTGTTTTCCTGTTTTGTTTATTCCGTTGAAACTGAAAAATCTACTTTTATGCATATGATGTCAAGTCTCATCACCAAGGTAATATGATGAATAAAAAAAGAACTTCATCTTCTAAACTGATACAGCCATCTGGATCACCACAGAATCCTTCAGTTAACAATTGCAATGATAGACTGTTTTCTGTTGTTTTCATATCTTGGTCTATTGAACTTCCCTCAGCACTGCATGTACATGACGCTTTTTTCTACAATAAATTAAGAAGAAAAATTATCAATTGCATTTTGTTTTAAGTCTTACAACTAATAACTGATACACATACTGAAAATTTACTGACTGAATAGTTAACAGTGCAGGTTATGATCAGACTACATGATTTTGATCTGCACAAGAGGCAAAAGTGTAAGCAAATTGCTAAAAACTAAACTAGATGCCCACGTGCAACATGTCATCCCTGCCAGCTGTCAAAAGGACTAACTCCTTACCAAATAGAGATAGGTCAAAATTCACCAAAATATTGGATGTAACATGCATGTTGTACCACATAAAGGTAGTCTTGATTTTTCTCTACGGCGAGTAATAAAAATGTTACAATATAAGCTATTTATAGTAAAACAAAGGGAAGAAATTCTAAAAACAAAGGAAGCTCATGGTGGTGAACATTTGTGCAAGGTAACATCAAAATCCCTCCATACATGAAGAGGAAATGCTGTGGACAAAGATATTCTTGAATTTGACCTTTAACCCCTAAGTGTGACCTTGACCTTATACCTAGGGACCTGGTTCTTGCACATGACACTAAGTCTCATGGTGGTGAACATTTGTGCCAAGTAACATCAAAATCCTTTCATGCATAAAGAAGAAATGCTCCGAACAGTCATTCTTGAGTTTGACCTTTAACCTCTAAGTGTGACCTTGACCTTAGACATGGGGACCTGGTTCTTGCACATGACAATCCGTCTCTTGATGGTGAACATTTGTGAAAATTAACATCAACATCCTTTCATGCATGAAGAAGAAATGCCCCGGACAGTCATTCTTGAGTTTGACCTTTAACCTCCAAGTGTGACCTTGACTTTAGACTTAGGGACCTGGTTCTTGCGCATGACAGTACGTCTCATGATGTTGAACATTTGTGCCAAGTAATTTAATAATCCTTTGATCCATGGATAAGTTACAGCCGAGTCAAACTAAATTCAGACAGACGCAAGCTCGCTCACAAGGACACACGCATGCACATGTATACACCGAACCATTATTTGGACACCTATATTGAGCTTTCGTAAGCTGCTTGGCAAAAATGGTTATGATGTTTAACAAATATGTTGACCCAGGAATCAAAATGTACAGGATTTACAGTAGATTGTCTATGTAGTGTATTAGGATTTGTTTAATGCAAAGTAATTTATCAAACTTGTAATGTTTGCTAAATATAAAATATTTCTAAGCTAAAATGAATTAGTATGAACTAATGACTTTTCGAGCTGAAGGTTGATTCTGGCTGCCTGGCCATCATTTTGAAGTAAAATCTTTTATTTGTGTGATTTATTGTTAAATGTCTTAATATTATTAAACTCCCTAAATGACAGATGTAATATCACAGATCTATAAACCTTGAGCAGCATTTTATAGATTCAAATCAAAATACTCTGTGTTTAAACTTTGTGTACTTAGTGAAATCCTAGACATTTCTAATTCTTTGAGACTCTTAAACATATCTGGACTTAAATTGCCTGAATGATTGAACTGTTATTTAAATAAAAAAAAGATTGTCATATTTTACATAGTGTCTAACTTGGAACTCATTAAAAAAGACTTTACTACTTGGTATCTGATATTTACTCAAAATTTCCCATAGAACAACACTTCTTCAGTTTAGTTTTTAAACTTCCAAAAATGATTTTCAATCAGAAACTTCCAATTTGAAAAATAACTGAACAAATGGTGCGAATATAAAATAAAGCGTCCTGCTGACCAATAGTTCTTCAGTATAGCCTGAATTTTGACCTTGAATATTGAATAACTATAAGTATAAACTAAACTAATTACAGTAAGATCTCAGTAAAACCATGGTTCAGTGCTCAAAATTGAGACTATAGTGTACTTTATGGCCCCTCTGACATATCTATGTTATGTAATCTTACATAACATACTGATAAGGGAGAAATTGAAGCAAAGGTTTAAGTACTGCCTAAGGCAATAAAACAACTTGAATAGGCTGTGGATTAATCAGGGACCAGCTTCATTTCTTAAAACAAGAGAATAAGATTAATTGTTCCAATGAATAATGTACAGACCACTTTTTTCTACTAGTTTTTTAATGAAAATGACAGCTATCAGAACTGCAGCATTTTGTTGAAAATCCCAAGTTCTTTAATAATACCAGACATTAATTTCTGCCTTTCTGATTCAAATGCAGAAAATGATAAAAATATTTCACTTTTAAAATTGTGATCTTTTTCAACAGTGCACACTATTTATTGGCAAATAAATATTGTTTAATAATCAACATACCATCAAGTCCAAAATGTACAGGGTGACTGCATGTATATTGAATTTAGGGGTTTAAAAGCTGTGGACAACACACAAAGTTAAGGAAACCTAAAGCAATATGCAATAAGACCATCACTTAAATAAAGACGTTTCAGAAAATATCAAGTATATTATTGGTCATGTTGGTACATTAACCTAATACCACTGGCACTGGACACTAAATCAATAGAAAAGTAAAGGACATACACTGGTAACTTTGTTTATAACAAACTCATTGGTACCATACCATTATCCGGAGTTTGTTATATCCATATAACATTTTCATAAGAAAAGTAAAATAAAGAAAGAATCTCGGGCAGAGAAAATATATTCCTTATATCCTGATTTCGCTATATCCACAGTCTTACATACAAATTTTACTATAAATCAAATATCATTTCTTAATAAAATATCATAAAAACCAGAATACACAAAATTTAATAAACAGTTTTAAGAAAAACATGTAGCACTGATTTCTGTGAATGCTTTTTAAGAATGGTGTTGATTAATGTTATTTTACATTAAAAGGAAGAGTCACCCCAAAAAGTTCCTGTCTGGCCGGTCAGGGAGAGAGGGATAACATGTACATGACGCCATGCAATCCTTCTACAATTTGCTTCCTTCCATCATTTCGAAAACAAATTTCAGTATAGCATCGCCCCTACTTAAAGGACCAACCATTTCTGACTTTTGTAACACTTTCTTAAAGCACATTTACCTGCCGAACTCTATACTTTAACACCAGACACTGGTCAGTCAGGACTATATAGATGCATACGTTAACCATTATTTAACTAGCTGTCGGTTCAGCAACCGGCCAATCAGATCTAACCACTGCTGGGATTCAAAACTTTGACCCTCACCCTACTCCCAAGGCAGATGCCACTATACCAAAAGTGACAGTATGTATGCATTGGCAAAGTGGGCGGGGAGGGGGCGGGTTAGAGAACCAGACCTTTTCATTCTAACATGTGGGAGCAATTGAAATTGCAAGTGAAAATCTATCAGACACTTTTCACCCATGTACAGCTATTTCATTGTTTATCCAAGGTCGGAATAGAAAAACTTGCTACAGTAAAGTTATCTGCTTTCATATTAAAAAAATTATATGATGAAAATTTGATTTAAATTGCTTCTTAGAAGGACGCTTGTTGGTAAACAGAGAAGTAACTTTTACATGTTTCATTAACCCTTAAGTCCCTGTGTCAAAAATACATGGTTATTTCATTGTCGATATATACCAACAAAAATGCTTTAAATTTGCATTTGTGCATATAAATGTTAAATACTGCAATGTACAGCTGTTTCTCTTCCTCAGTAACCAACACGCCAGTTTGAGCCCCCAGAAAGAAATACCTGGCAGTGACGGTCAATTTTTTATAGGCTTTTTTGTCATGTAAGTACTTATGTCGCTTAAAGGGGCACTCCCTACAAAGTACATCTAGCAGATTAAATTCTCGAAACAAAGATTATGTGTTCAATGAACGCAAAATGATAAATAAATACAATTTCAAAAAAGAACCTATGGCAAAAAATGCCTCATTTTGCCACAATTAATCAGGTAAGGTGACTCATCAGCTGTCATCGTTGGTGTCTATGCATCTATAACTTTGAATAATTATAATAACCAAGAAGTTGACGATCTTTGTTTACCTTGAAACTAGATTGTTTTTATAATAGCTCTATGTTTTCAGAAGTATGACATCACGGCAAAGCCGAGAATAGGTAAAACTGCAAAAATTATCAGTACCCGGATGTGCGAGCTGAGAATTATTTTTATGAAAATTAAGGGAAATCGTACATGCACAACTTAAGGACTACGCACCACGTTAGAACAACAAACCACAGTACCAGTAGTACCATGAGTACTGTACAGGGATACAATTGTTTATGAACTGTTAACTTAAAGTCTATTAAAACCTGACATTTTACCATATATCTGACGGTCTGATCATAAGATATAGATATGTAGGTTATATCCCTTACCCGAAAAGACAACAAGAAAATTTGTAAATTTATCATGTTTATATCATTATGCCTCAATGTTTTATCAATGTTTCACGCCCATAATAACACAAACTGAGTTAGCATTCTACTGATTCTGTAACAGCAGCATGTGACCACTGGAATTATACTGTCAGATACTGTAGCGTGGTGTCTATTTTCGTGTTTTCCTTGTGATGAACCCTAATGTCCATAACAGTTTGTCAAATACCAAATTATAATTTTCAGCTCTGCATTGTGTAACAGCATTTTCCTGAAGTTGAATTTTTCATACCAGTACTGGTTGAAGTCCTACATCCGGACGCTGTTTAAACATATTTTACGATAACTCTGGTAATTTTTGTATCTAGCAAACTTTTAACAGAAGTAAGTTAGGTCTTCTCCCAAAAGAAAACTTCTAGGAAAAAATCATTTATATATTTTTGTGGCCAGGTAGTGAGGTCACCAAATTGCTTAATTATATTGCCCAACTGTACCATGTATCCGGACAGCATTTTTAAAAAGATTTTATTTTTTGTGATGCTATAGCTTTTGAATTGTGTAAAATGTTTCAATCATTTGACCCATAAATGAAAAAAGTTAAACTTGTGATTTTTATTTGCCGGGCCTCACAGAAATATTGAGCAAGCACAGTATGTCATTTTCAATTTCCTCTCGACAATGTTAACATGCTTTCAGTGACTAACAAAATAGTGAGATTTCTTGATCAAATTATTAATACTTACATTATACTGTCATTTTTGCACTTTGATGATTGAAATCAAGTGTCTGTTTGATCAACAATATATATGACTGTAAATATTAATTAGGAAATAATCTATGACTTTGAGCGCTTTATCGGAATTGAAACATTCCACCGCGAGGCGATGTGCCTGGCGGAATAATTCACTACCTAGGACAAAGCCATAAATCATTTTGATTCTTATTATCTTATAAGCCGAAATGTTTTAAAATGATCGTAACTACTACGGACCTTTTTTCAGTTCGGCAGTAATGTGTAAAATTGCATACATAGTGGCTGTTGGAATTCACTCATCTATACAGGCAACCATTCAAGATAACACACTATATTATACAAACTTATTTTAGTTTTAATCATCTAATACATGAAATATAAAAAATAACTGACTGTGACATTATGCAGAAGATGTAAGATTCAGAACCGAACAAAGGAGACAATCAATTAAATGCATACTGTAATTTAAACTTTTGAACGTTTTAATGTGGAGTAATGACGTCAGTGTGATGACATAAACGTTTTCATTCTTTGTTTTGTCTCCCGGAATCAAAACAATGCACGACTGACTGTGAATGCTGAATTTCTTGACTTTTTGAAAGGAAAGCAATGGGACGGTACTCTAAGGGCTACTTGACGTAATCAAAAGTAATATTTAGGCTCTTAAACAAAACTTTTTCATGTGACTGATGTACTTATACAATATTATTCCTCTTTCTATATATTTGATTTAATTTAGTGCACAGGAGTAAAGTAGAAAAGTCGGAAGGAGCTACTTTCATGTCCGAAACTCTGCCTACATAAAGCACTCGAATTGACTTATAGAAATAAACCATACAGTAGGCATATTAGAACAATAAATCACGCATTTTCGCAAGTGTCCGGTTTGATTGTCGTCCTTGTCTGGTGGTCTCCAACCAGTATAGTAGAAATTAGCTTTCCAAATATTTTGTAAACATAACATGAGCTTAATATCAGTAATAAATGCAAGACACCTACATTTCTGGCTGTAGTGACCATTTTTTGTGTACTCTATGTCTAGAGTGGTGGAACCTTTGCTGGCGGTATTCTTATGCTGGTGAAAAAAAAATGCTATTTACAGAAAAACAGATGAAGAAATAATTTTCAAGGTATATTCAGCATTGATAGTCGATGAAATGCTTTTACAGCAAACGTAGTGATAGCCGCGCATGCAGCTCTGTGACCCCACAGCAGCAGATACATTTGTTCTGGATCCATTTCGCTAGAAAAATTCTTTAATAATAAACTTCAAAATCAACCAGTTAAAGTTAGCATTTTTGATAAAACTTGTTCTTTTTTGTATAAAAATATATTTTCTATGGAAACTGTCATTTCTTTTTAGTTAATATTTAGGCTCTAAAAACTGTTTCCCACCTGTTGATTGTCAAATATCACATACCACCAACATTGGTTCCCTTCATGGTTAAAGTTTTGACGTGTGTCATGTCAATAGCTCCCAGAATGACATAGTCACCTGACGACGCACATCAACATCTTGTTTCAATTTAGCAGGGATAACATTGTGTTTTCGCTGAGGCAAATCAAAATGGTTAGGATTTCCTGCTTTCTCAACAGCCGATATACAGTTAAACTTCATTCGCTGGAACTCGAAGGGTCTGGCGATTTCGGTTTGAGGGATCGGTAGTTCGAGCAATCGAGGTTTGTCAGCATGGTGAGTCACGGTGGTCGTCATACATCTTTTATCGAGACCACATCGGGAGTTATTGCACATACAATGGTACACACATGTAAATGTGCATGTATATTATAAACTTGTAGCTTACCCTTGATTAAAAGACAAATTAAAAAGTGTTGTAATGTAAAAGTATGAAACGTTTGTCATTCATTAAATAATTTATTCAATTTTCTGAAAAAAAAACAAACTTAAAATTAAAGCCAATCTGCTACTTATATATATTGCTATATAAACATCGTGAGCGACTTTCAGTCTGTTTGTACATCATAACCTTTAATTGCAAATTTAAGTGTGAATAACACACGCCAGCGCTTGTGTCTGACAGCTGATTATCAATGCATTGTTTGCTTGATAATTGAGATTATCACCTTTTATTGTTCGAGCCAAAGGATGTACTTTACAATGAAATAGATCTGAAGGGACCGCAGTACAGGTTCGAGAGATCGGTGTTCGAGGTTTTGGTGGTGGAACAATATGATTTATATTGAGCTTTAGCCGCGGTCCATTGGGTAGTGTTCGAGCGAACGAAGTTTAACTGTACATTCAAAATACCTCGAGCATAGGTTCCCCCACTCTAAGCACCCCTTGTATGGTCCTGCTAAACCGATACTTACTCAAAAATTATCTCCACAAACGCACAGGTAGTCGAACCATAGCCACACGCCTTATTACCTATATAGGTGGGTGGGGTATGGTTCGACCTCCTGTGCACAAACGGAGTCCATATGGATAAGATTTGCAAAATAGTCACCGTCCGTATTCTGTCCCATCTATTTCTAAATTAAACAAAAAAACATGCAAATTTCACCAGCTTTTCCTTGCTTACCAGTAAATACTTTTGTTAAGATATTTGTCTAACACAACCTTCTTGTCGTTGTTGTTCATGTCGAGATCCGGCAAAATACCGCAACGAATTAATCACTGACTTTGTTGTTATAATCTACAACCCATCTTGCGAAATAATGTACTGGACTGCAGTTAACAAAAACTTGAACGGGACATAGTGTCACATATATCAAAATTAAAATATCTGGGGCCGGGATACTGATAAATTAATCATAAAATTTGTCCGGTAGTTTAAACATTGCCTCTAAATTGTTACTCTGCAATAATTGATCAGGAACGGTCTACGCAACGTATGAATTCCTGCTCTACTGTAGATTATTATTTTATTATTTATATTTATTATTATTATAAAGCAGGTCAGCAATAACATCGGCACTTAAAGTACATTTCAATGTTATTCTGACAAAGATATGGTTCATTGATTAGTGAAACGACAACAGCCGTGAAAAAAAACGGGCTGGGAATCTTCTGATTGGCTGCTGGTTTGGACACGCCTCTTTAGTGGGGTACTGCTTCCATATTTGGAGTGACCCGTTTTTTTAATCTTTTTTACCGGCTGTTCTTTCCATATTTGGAAATGAGCCGTGAAACCGCGGTAAACGCGTGAAATTGCCCGCGTTTACCGGGCGTTTCCCCCGGGGGGAAACACCCGGGGGGAAAAGGAAAAAAAACGTGAGCGCCACTGTAGTTCGCAGTTCGTGCAGATGGTTGCTGTTACGATTTATGGTACTTTTTCTTTCGCTTATTTAGTCGGTGATTTCAGGTGGTTTCTAAAGTCACTTTATAACACACAGGGTGTACTTTTTTCAGGTGAATATTTACTATCATGTACAACAGTTACTAACCTAAACATGAACCTAGCATAATTGTAATCAAATACCACCAATCAATATTTTTATGATTTCACAACAAATAAAACAGAAGCAGGTTGTGTAACAATGTTAAACAACTAATTCTACTGCTTGTTATGAACCAAACAACTTTATGTAACAATATGTATTTTTATTCAAGCGTACATGGACATTTGGAATCTACAAAAGTCAAAGTAAGCGGCTAGTATGTCTGACATACTACTTACTAACTTGAGCTCGACATTTTGGTCTCATGTTTCATCACCAGGTCAGTTGTTTTTTAGATCAAGCAACGCTGGTTTTCGTTAATACCAACAATAGTTCATTATGTTCTCTTGCGGGTATAATGCACGATTTACAAAACAAGTTTATAGAAATGACAAAATATGTTTTCATCTTGACTATTGAATTATTTGACACATGCTGCCCTTAAGAATTAATCTTTTACAAAATGTTTACCTTAGAAACAGTTCCGTTCAGTTTTCTGTTTAAAGGGAGAGAAGACCGTTTAAAAAAAGTCTACAAACCAGTACAATGCTGAATGATTTATATACCTTCCCACTTATGAAAACTTACTGTTTTAATTCTATTTGACTGTCCTTTCAAAACTTCTTAAAGAACAAATATATCTTACAGTTTCAACTTCATAACTGGCTGAAAAGTACCTATCTTATAGTTGCAACATCATTGTTGCGTGAAATATAGCGTTCATACTTAACTCTGAATACTCCAAACCAGTCCTAATAATATTAATGATATAACGTTAACTTTGATGCCGATTTTTAAAAGCAAATGTTACACATATGTAAAGCAAAACGTGATAACTGG
>JAFMSR010001138.1:0-33216 GCA_022818135.1 Saxidomus purpurata | reverse complement strand
TTGATTTTTATTGTAAAGCAAACTGTTCAACTGGACTAGCTTTTAATAATCAAAGCGCTGTGAGCGCTGAAGGCCTGGGGGCTATAGGTTAACTCCCCGAAAAACAACTTTTCACCTACGTGTTCTGCGTTGAATCTTACCTAAAGCGCGGGTCGAAATGTGCAGAGGACGAAATTCAATATATGACACAGAATGAATGATTCACAAATATATGGGTGACAGGGAAGTTTGTTTTATTATGAAATGTACGTTAAATGAAAAATAATCACATAGTCAACATTATAAAATGTTTAAGCCAGTACAAATAATTCGATCTGCGCTTTGTACAACTTCAAGCGATATGATCTGATGATGTGGATCGAAAATTATTGTGTACCAATGACAAGACCTTGAAACAGAAATAAACAAAGCAATACCAGCAATGAAATATAAATACAGTACTGTACAATGTGTATAACAGAGAAAACCAAAAATGATTCTGGGTTACCTTGTAGTTGTAATCAGTGAAACCGTTCACTCGGCCTCGACATGCAGCGTCCTCGATAAATTGCGGGTGAATTTGATCACGTTAGTTCCTACTCGGGAATGTACGTAAATTATATCTTTTTTTAGAGACATTTATTTTTAGGTAAATATATATGTTATCGTTCGTAAATAACAAAGTTGTCAATGAAATAACATCGGAAATTTGAAAATCAAACTACAAACTCTTATATCGAGCTTCGTACGTTTTCGTAAATTTCCGTAAATATCTGTACTTTTCCGTGATATGCATATGATTATCTTCCGTAATCAGCTAACAGCGCATTAATTTCTAAAACAGATAAAAATGTGTAATGCAGCCCGTAAGCTATATACCTTCCTGCAGTCGTTTGAAGTTTTATGTACTATTTTTATTTGTAACATGTTCTTATCATATGCGGCATTCAAACAGAAGATTGATCTGGTCTGTCTTGCACTACTTTCGCATAGCGCATGTTTACAGTTGTTATTCGCACATAGCACGGCTAAAATTCTTGCAGGGTTTGAAATGTGGTATACTAACTTAGGCCTTGGGGACTTTCAGTCCCCAGGCCAAAAATTATGGTAATCAAAAATGTCTGTTAAAGCTTTGCAGTAAGATGTCATCCTTCATAATTCATAATCTCATGAATTTGTAATCTCTGTTTCTCAGACATGTCAGATTGTCTTTTGAATGTTTTGCTAAGCTGGAAAACAAACAAATTGTAAAAGAAACAAAAAATATCAATATATTTGAGTACATTGATAAATGATAAAATTTGGGCATTAAAATGAAGTGGCAGATGTATGACAGTCTGACCTGTAATTTTATCTCATACACATTGTATTTACATGTAATCTGAATTTTACATGAAATAAAGGAAATGTGTGAATGCTTATTAAACAGTATAATTTTACAGTTGGCAATATGAAAATCTGCTGTAAATGAGTGGCAGAATGCAGTGTACACTGATAAACCCGAATAGCCTCGGTGCCATGTGAACGAGCTGTTGGAGCATGAGTAAAATGTTGGATATATAAGGGATAGTGTGACCAGAAAGAAGTAACACATGTTGAGCCAGATATTTACTCAAAATTTTGTTTTGAATAGCTCTTTAACTAACTTTAATTATGTCGACTGTTGTGCACATGTTGGTGTATAAACATGCAGTGAATAACGAAGAAAACATTTTTTTAAAGAATCAGATTACAATTAAATGGCTAAATGCTTTTAACACAAGACATTTTGTTTTCACTGATAGAGAATGCGGTATTAATGTAGTATAACATGATTGTTGTAAATTGTACATATACCATTACACGAGAACGATAAACAGGGCATGTGCATATCACTTATACTTTTTTCACAAAACAAATAAATACATGTAATACAAATCTATCCCTCGAAGAATAACTTGCGCTCTCTTTCATATTCCGGGGAGCTCCATATACATGTATGTCTCACTGAAGTAAAATCTCTGTAGGGTCCATCATCGATCTCACATTTCGTTTTTCATGAAGGATATTTGTTCACACCGTGCTCATAAAAATGCCCGTCACGGAAAATGTTAAGGATTTTTTTAAATTTATTCATATAAATCAACAAGTCCGAACTCCCTCCCAGTGCCACAGCTGCACTTTTTAATTCTTAAATTCTTGAGATGTGTGAACATTTACAATTACAGAAAATATAATAAATTCCGTTTGTTCCAAGACTTAATGCTTTCTGCAAAGCAAAAAGTAGAACACCAAGGCATAGAAAAGATAAACAGCACAATAGGTGTTGTTTGAATGTTTGTATTGATTTTATTACTTTTACAAACTTGCTAGCTCATCACTATTTTGTAATCAAGTGCAGATGGAACTTTAATTAACTAGTAGTACACTTAGTGACGTTGTATTTATCAACTGAGGTATGGTACACCCCTATTTCTAATGGTGTTTAAATAATAGAATCTTCCACTTGATGTTGTTTCTGATTTTTGGTAGGTTATAATGTCTCTGTATGGCAGTATACTAAAACGAAAGTCTAGACTTTTTTTAAAGTTTAAACTTTATTTATTTTACAACAATTGCAAGGCTTTATAACTAATGTTAAGCTCACATTTACGTAAACCTATAATTTAAAAGCAGTGAAAATGCAGTATAAATGCAGTTAAATTGGCCAAAATATGTAAATGAGCTACTAGGGAGTATTATGATGCCACAAAAATCTGCATTACAAATGACATAATACAATACACTGTAAACACAGTTTTCAGTTAATAACAGTAAAATGACATCATGGAATACTTGCTTTAAAAATCCCCTCTGAAACAACAAGGCATACAGCTGAGATAGAATGCATGTAGCATGGCCTAGTGGACCTCTAACAAGATGGTTCAAATCATGATCCAATTGATCAAAATTGACCTGCCCAGTGGGTCATTTGACTTAGTCTGGTCATACTGCTATGCTGTGTACTACATCAGGCAAAGCTCAGTAATGGCAGCATCCAGTGGAAGCTCAAAACTATATTGTATATAGAGTAAAAACGTAGGAAGAATGTCAAAAATCCTCTTGTCTAAAACTAAAAGGCCAAGAGCTTAGATATTTGAATTTGGCATTATGTAGTAGACCTCTATGAATTATATTCAAATCCTGTCCCCCAAGTCAAAATTGACCCTTCCTGTGATGCGGTTGTATTAAAGCCAATGGTAGACAAGTGAGCGATATGATCGGCGCAGTTAATGTCTTACTTTTCATTTTCGTTTTCTGAAACAATTTGTTAACGACAACAGCAACAACCACGTACTGATTACAAATTTAATGCGGCTAGTATATTTATGCAGTACAGGCATATACACAAATAATCAAGTATTTACACACTTTCGTAATAGATTGATCAAATACATGTAAATCCGAGAGGGTTTCATACTCTGGGACATCGTTAAAACAGACGCAATGCATAAAACGTGTTCACCAGAGGAAAGTGGGGAGACAATATTAAATGAGATTTAAATTAATCTAGTAGTGTTGGTAAAACGAAAAAAACTGTATCACCGAAGATATGCGTATCCTCTGAAATTATGACAGAAAGAAATTTAATTTTACACACTCATAGTGAATAATAGTATGTCATGACTTCGCAAAATATCCGTCGCCGAGTGTTTTATTATATTTCGACTGTAACAACAAAATAATTTCTCAGACACTTTCTTAATTATTCATGGGTCTTTGATAGACATTTGAATAGAGTAAATGCGAACAATCTCTAAATTACAACTGAATAAAAGTTATTCATAAAATACATTCTAGCATAAAATGTGCTGTTTTTGCCCATTTTGCCGGTGTTTTAACAGGAGAAAAAACGTGTGTTAACGGGGAGATTCTCGCGCTCACGTGCCGTTATAACCCGTTTTTAATTATGCGCGTTACAGGGCCAATGTAAATAATGGACGCCGACCTGTCATTCTGGCCCAAAATTGGGAATTTATGTAATTTAGCAGGCAGGCATGAAACAGAAACATTCGTTATCATACATAAAATTAATTCTTGGCCTTGCCCACAATATATGATCAGATCAAGGTCCAATGGAGAGACGTTCAAGGCATTTCGCCACGAAATTTTCCGTCCAGAGCCACCCCACTATTGGGAGATACAGTACGGTATTTTTACACCTTAAACAGCTGATACCATACGTTTAAGACTATCTAATAAATTTGGAGATTTCTGTTTTGAAAAAAATAAAATCCTCTGCCAAACTTTGATGTAACACCATGCTGTCTGAATGTAAACATTGCAATGTGCGTTTCCGGTAGATTCCGTGGAAATCGTCCTAACAAATAACCTTTGAACCAGTATACTATAAGGCCTTAGAACAACAACATAGTATTAGGCCGAATAAACAAACACTAGTAAATATGAAATATTTATTAAATATTGAAACAGATGGCTTTGCATGGCATTGAAAAGGTCGAAAAAAAAATATTCCTTCAATATATACAAATTTATACAAAATAGTTAAATTACACATAAATTCATATGAAAGGTAACAAGAAAAAGTAACACTGTTGTAAAAATATTATTTTTAGCCCCTTCAGCTACTGCATCAGCTATAGCACATGATGTTCTTAACTACATTGTTGATGATTTATTGGCGGGCTATGACTATGAATCTGAGGATGAATCTTTTGGTGTTTAAACATGCAGGCCTATAAAAAGTTTACACCAATCATTCAGTCAGAGCAACATCAATTTCAGTGATGTATCAGGGGGGTGTGGATAACAAACAAATCTGCCAAATTACCAAACATAAAAATGAGGAGAGTTTAAAGCATTATATTGATGGTAAGACATCTGAGCAAAAAAGGCGGTGCTGTACCTGTTCTGTCTGGTGCATTATCTAGTACAAAACTTGTATCAGGTACTACTGAACTAAAGTCAAAAGTACCAGTAGTCACTCCTGAAACTTCAAATGAACCTGTAGTTACATGTCAGAAGCAACCATGTAAGACATCAGGCAGCGGTAACTCTACTGTTGTCAGTTCCATCAGTTCTGTTGATCAACAGGAATATGATAATATCATACCTGTTCAGCCATGTAGCACTAACAGTAATCCATATTGTACTGTTCAAGAGCAGTCAAATGCAGGCAAATTGGCAGGGTTTGAAGCAGTTCAAAATATAAAGCAGTCAGAAAATGCTGCTGCTAGTTATTCACAGAACTCTATATGCTAATATGCAAATTATTACTATGCCCTTTGTTGGCCCACAGAATTTTTCATTCAATGTCTCTGGTGGAGTTTGTAACTTTCATTTTCACTATGACTCTCAGAAAATGCAAGGTAACTGATGTTTTCATTTTAAGGTGAGCACATGTTTTCTCATGTTCTGACATCTACAGAATCCAGGGGATGGTTGGTGCCCTTACCCGTTGTTTCTAAGTTCTGAAGATAAAAAGATAGACATGTAAATGAATTTGGTTTTATTAACTTTAGCTGCTGCAAAGTTTGAGATATGAAATAAATTTGCTTTAAACTTAATGTGTTGAGAATCATTTATTTTTCATTTCAATAACAGACAAGGTGCAACTGCTGCAGAAAAAGAAAATATTGTTATTATTCTCGGCTTTGCCATGACGTCATACTGCCCAGTCAACCAATCACATTCATTTCGCCGTTCGGTTAAAGTGAACTCTCTTTAACATAGACTCATATACAAATTTAAACCGACAGAAAAAGCTTTTAACAACATAAAGCCGTATAAGCTTTAATACCCATAATGCCTTGTGCAAGTCAGGTCTGATTTTGTGCACTTGTTATATGTATTATCTTTTTTAAGGATACTTCGCGTGATAAATAGAGGATAATTGTTGGTTTCGGTGTAATATCACGTTATAATTTCACCGAGTGGGCACCAAAAGTGATATTTTCACGAGTGGCCATGACCATATTCATACCAACTCCTTCTTCCAGTATTGTACATGGCCCTTTTTGGGGCATCGCGTAGTAACCTGATATCGAACAAAAGCCCAAGCAGTTATCAATCCATTTTTTTGACAGAAAAAATATGACACAATTAGAAATTACAAGGTGAAGCAAAAATATTAAAATCTGTCAACAAAATATTGTTAAAGAAGCCTATTTGAGTAACGGCATACTGCCAGTGGTCGCGAAAACTGAATACTATAGACATATTAGTAGCGAGTTAAGCAGGTGTACATACCTCTTACAAGGAATTTCGCCGTCATATATCTGTAGAATCACCATATCACATAATTGTTTATCCTTTCAGTTATTTTATCCGGACATAATCCTTGAAACTGTATATTAAATATTTTAACTGCACAAGATTCAACATGGCGGATCAGGTCAAATATTGTAAGGCCCCGGAGACGCATAACTAAAACACGTATCCATAACGACACGAGAGTCGGCTTCTTGTGCTTCCACCTATGATACATTTAAAAACAACTCTAGTGACTGATTTTTCTGGGGGGTTTTATGCTAGAATAGCGTTTACGCACGTTTTTTCGTGTTATAACATCTGCAGAATCCCTCGGGATTTGTTGGTGCCCTCGCCCTAACGCGCTCGGGCACCAACCATCCCTCGGGATTCTGCAGATGTTATAACACGAAAAACGTGCGTTAACCCTACAGTGGAAACTCTTTGTAGACTAAGTCATTAACTGTTCACTTGAAAGTCAAATAGGTATGGTCATGGGCCGGCAATACACGTTTATCACAAATTGCACGAATTGCACGAACCAAATGAATACATCACGGGGCAAAACACAATATTTATGAAATATGTAATATATTCTATATTTCACTGATATAACACAGTAATTTATTTGCTTTTATAAAATAAATGGTTATATCGTATACCTGTCATGAATACTTAATCCTGATTGGCCGATAGCGCTCACGTGCCGGGTCTGCAAAAGTATGTGTAGACCTGCACGGAATTTAAGACGTCATTTCTGTTATATTTTCGTATGATTTTCACTATTCTTTATGAGGTATACGATATAATGATTATAGACTAATGTTTCGGTCAATACATAGTTTTGCGAACCTGTTAAAAATGATATTGACCTCGGACTTCGTCCTCGGTCAATATCACCTTTGACAGGTACCCAAAACTATGTATTGACCTCAAAATAAGTCTATAATTGTATAATATTGGGTTTTTCAAAAGCGTTTGTAACGCTGTATCAATTGGTAGCTATACTCTACAGGAATTTATACTTGACTGTTCATTCTAAAATATGTGCTGAGAGTATGAAGAACTTTAGTTTTCCATCCAAAATTTGAGCTAGCAGCTTTAACGCATAAAATAGAAGGACAAACTATAATTTGCGAGAAATAGGTGTTGTACACGACGTAATTTTTGTAGGGTTAACACACGTTTTTTCGTGTTATAACATCTGCAGAATCCCGAGGGATGGTTGGTGCCCGAGCCCGTTAGGGCAAGGGCACCAACATATCCCAAGGGTTTCTGCAGATGTTATAACACAAAAGAACGTGCGTTACCGCTATTCTAGCATACATAGCATAAAAAATCATAAAAATAAAAATGAAAAGCTCTTACTGGTACGACGTTCAATAATGCGCGGGACAAGGTCCGTGTTGTTTACATCATATTTATGACGTCACCAGCGGTTTTTAAGCCCGGCACTGTTGACGTCGTACATGATGTAAGACTTGGGAGACAGGTCCATTGTTTACAATGGCCCTGTACTGCGCATAAATGAAAACGGGTTATAACGGCGCGTGAATCTCCCCGTTAACACACGTTTTTCTCCTGTTAAAACACCGGCAAAATTGGCAAAAACAGCACATTTTATGCTAGAATGGACGTTATTGCATAATACAAGACACAACGACATTATTAAAATGAAAGATATTTTTGTGGACCAACGGGACACACCCTTATTTGTTTTGCCAAATTCGGTAGTTTGGTAGTACGGAATCATATTTGTACATGTATTTGATCCGTAATGATGGATTTGTTGGCAATTGTTTGCGGAAAAAAACATGTGTATCTATGTTAGGTGTATTATAAATTACAATGACAGCAATTCTGAGTAAATCTACATGTAAATAACAGGTATACTAAACTAATAAAAAGGCAATGTAAAACTCCTACCTACTTCATTAACATGTCATATAATATATCAAATACCTAGTATTCATGTGAATATCTTCAAAATCACGAACTGTATATACATAAATAGTTTCTGAATTCCCTTATTTGCTACATTTAAAACAGTAAAAAAGTCCATTGCTAGTGATTCATTGAATGTTCTTAATAAATCCGCAAATTTCAGTCATTGTGTTGCTGTTCATATCACATTTATGGATGCCTGTCTCCTTCAAAAATCCTAAGTCAAATATCCCAGCTAAAGCCTTGAACTTCTTGTCTTTACGAATGGCACTACTTTTTGTATTCCAGGGCGTGTACACCCTTATTTTGAATCAGCACCAATACAGTGTTCGCAGGATCTGTATATAAATATTTAAATTATATTAATTATTTTGTAAAAATATATACTCTGCTTGTTAACACATTGACATATATGAGACACATTGAGACATTTGGTCTTTTTAGATATTAGGAATAGAAGTCGGACAAATCTATAACGTTTAAAAATGTATTTTGATGTTACAACAACAAACATGTACATGTGTTTTCCCATGTTTCAAAACTTAAAAGGTCGCAGTTAATTTCCTAGCCAAGTAAATTTATAAGAATTACTTAAATTATCATAGTCAACCTTCAAAAAATGATTTGAACGGGAACAATTAATTTATAATACATGTATACTATGTCGCAAAAGAATGTGTGCACTTAGGTTTTTGTTGATTTTATACAATATTTTTACCAGAAATATATAATGTTTGGTATCAAAATTTAGCTCAATTTCGTGTGAATTGATAGCACATTCAATCGACAGTTAATAGTGTATAAAGGTAGCGTTCGTAATTTGAGACCGATAAGTTTATCAAAATGGAGATATTTAAAATAAAAAAGTGCACACTTTCTTTTGCAACTGAGTATTTATATATATGCTTTTCACAAGGTATTACACACGGAATCAAAACTACAAAAACATGAAAGTATTAAATTAAATACTTCATGAGTGCCCATCGGTTTACCGTGACATTTCGACAGCCGAGGGACAATTTACCTTTTTATGCTCCTAAATCTTCGACAAGGGAGGGATATGTTTATTTGTGTGTAAGTATCGGTGAGTCCGTTTAGGTAATGGATATTACAAAAGACTACATCTTGTACTTGCCAAAACCTTTCCCGTTTACAGAAAAGTGAACATTATAAAATATATTTTTCATCAACTGTTTTTAATTCCTCCTCTACTGAATTAATGTACTGACGCATGTTGAAAAGTCCCAATGCTCAACGTGTAAAGCCGGAATGGAATGTGGATTATAAGATGCACAGAAGCACATTCTAATAAAATGAGTGAATTTGACTGATTTTGTAAGTACAATAATATAAACAAAATAATGGCAATACTCACTCTTGATATGTTTGATAGCATTTTTTGCGTCTGATGAGGATCTCGAAGTGCTGAAGCACAGAACAATCAACTTCTTGCATGCGTCTATGGAGTCAGTCTCCACCGTTAGGATGTCGATAGATCTATCATCAAACTTGTCTTTTAAACGTCTGCTGAATTCCCCTTCAAAGTTTTGGGCTGCATTTCTACTGCACTCACAAAGTAATTGCACAGTATCTGAAAATGAAATTACAAATGCTTATCTGTATTTGACATACTTTTAAGAAACCAAACTCATAACAGAACGTATTGCGAAAAACATGTTGGATGAACAGACTTGTCAAACTTGTGAAATTATTCATTATTGCAATCATTGTCTTTTAAAATAATCTGTTAACCGATACATAACCGAACGGGCATTATGGATTGCATTTTCAATTGAGCTAAAAAAGACTCGTTTACATTGTAAAACTTATATATAGGCTGCCTTCATACGTTTCATTCATATAACACTTGGTCATGTTAAGGCCTTGTGGCTTTTTTGTTTTCCAGTTATAATAAAACATGTTATTTCAGTGTTGTTATACATTTCCCTTTCCGTTTCAAATTATATCCGTTAGGTCAATGGAAATAACTAGGAAATCAAACATGCAGGTAAAAATATAATAAAAAATGTCCCACAATTGATGGGGGAACTATGGTTGTCCGTCACCCTGTCACATAGCTTATATTTGATCTCAATCTCGGAGGCAATTTGAAAGATTTCGGAATACGTTGATATATAAACCATATCAAGACTATACACAAGGTCAACATCACCAAATTTTCGTGCCGTTTTTGTATCTCTTGAAGTGCATGAAGGAGTTTGAGATAACTCGTATATAATAGTATCGTGACAATTAGCGCATAGCTAATGTTTTAGCAATCTTGGTTCAGGATCGAGGTCAAAATTAAGACTCAAAAAATAATGCAGTTAAACTTCGTGCGCTCGAACTTCTTTCTCTCGAATACAGCTCGAATCGCTCGAACTAGGTCGAGAGTCCCGGCACAATCCCTATATAAATCATATTGTTCTATATCTGAAACCTCGAGCCACGATCTCTCGAGCCTGTCTGGCGGTCCCTTCATCTCTATTCCATTGTCAATTACATTCTTTCGCTCGAACAATAAAATGTGTTGATCAGACGTTGTTGTACTGTGCGTGTTTTTAGCACCTCGGTAAATGAACAATTAAAGGTAAATTTTAAACTGAATTTCTTTACAATGTTGATAAAATATGTAGTAAATTGGCGTAAATTTAACTTTTTTTCACGAAAATGGATATGATATTTAATGTGACGGATTTTTAGAAAGGGCATGTTGCCGCTAAAAGAGTAAGAAAAATAGTGCAAGTTATGTTATCGAGATTTAATCATTTTGACTTCTAACTCTAATTGGAATTAATAATTTTAAATAAATTTGCGTTTTATCAGCTTTCCAATGATTGTATAAAACATTTTGAAATGTCTTTTCGTCTTTGTATATTTTTGCTGTATTTTATGTACGCCTTATACTGTTTAGCGTTTTGAACGATTTCAAAAAATAAACTGAGCACAAATGTTCACCACATCACGACCATGTATACAGACTGGGGTGTGCGTTTATAATACCGACTTAATTTCGCGATTTAAAAATTTTCAACTTTTGAAAACTTTTAAAACTATTAAAAAAAATATATCTTTTTTTTATTTTTTTAAAATACGTAAAAATAGCGGCGACGTACGGAAGCCCAATAGTGCCACTTTGTTTTTTTTAAATTGATTTTTTCAACATAACTAAGTTGAAAATTCAAGAAACTAAGTTGAATATTCAAGATACTAAGCTGAAAATTCAAGATACTAAGCTGAAAATTCCAGATACTAAGCTGAATATTCAAGATACTAAGTGAAAATTCAAGATACTAAGTTGAATATTCAAGATACTAAGTTGAATATTCAACTTACTAAGTTGAAAATTCAAGATACTAAGTTGAAAATTCAACTAACTAAGTTGAAATTCAAGATACTAAGTTGAATATTCAAGATACTAAGTTGAATATTCAAGATACTAAGTTGAATATTCAACTTAGTATCTTGAAAAGTTACTAAGTCGAATTTTCAACTTACTATCTTGAATTTTCAACCTAGTATGTTGAACTTTCAACTTAGTATCTTGAATATTCAACTTAGTAAGTTGAATTTTTAACTTAGTATCTTGAATTTTCAACTTAGTATCTTGAATATTCAACTTAGTAAGTTGAATTTTCAACTAATTATCTTGAATATTCAACTTAATATCTTGAATATTCAACTTAGTATCTTGAATTTTCAAACCAGTATCTTGAATTTTCAACTTAGTAAGTTGAATATTCAACTTAGTATCTTGAATTTTCAACTTAGTAAGTTGAATTTTCAGCTTAGTATCTTGAATATTCAACTTAGTAAGTTGAATTTTCAACTAAGTATCTTGAATATTCAACTTAGTATCTTGAATATTCAACTTAGTTTCTTGAATTTTCAACTTAGTAAGTTGAATTTTCAACTTAGTAAGTTGAATTTTCAACTTAGTATCTTGAATATTCAACTTATTTAGTTGAATTTTCAACTTAGTATCTTGAATATTCAACTTAGTATCTTGAATTTCAACTTAGTATCTTGAATTTTCAACTTACTATCTTGAATTTTCAACTTAGTTATGTTGAAGAGTTCAATTTAAAAAACAAACAAAGTGGCACTATTGGGCTTCCGTAGCGACGGGTTCGAGTAACGACAAATAAAAAAACACTGGCCTTACAGATATATTGTCGGGAATAACGGACAACATTCAGATTCTCTGACTGATTTCTTGTATTTTATGTGTTATTTTCTTTCAGTAATAGCAAATTCCTATTGATACAAAAATCTGATACGAACAAATTCCAGAAGGCCGAGTTTACTATCATTTTTAATCATTTTGTTTTCACAGTGATGAACTGCGGCTTTGAATTCTGAGGGCATCTCGAATTCGGAGCGGCTATTTTTAGCTTGGGAACAGGTGGTGTAGAATTTTCTTTGTTCTTAGCTCACCTGGCACAAAGTGCCAGAGTGAGCTGTTAGGATCGCATTCCGTCTGTCGTCCGTCGTCCGTCAACATTTTCCTTCCAACGACATCATCTCTGAAACCACTGGGCAAATGTTGATGAAACTTGACAGGGGTGTTCCTTGCATGAAGCCCTCTCATAGCTGTTCAAATAATTCCATTCCATGCAGAACTCTGGTTGCAATGGCAACAAATAGGAAAAACTTAAAAAATCTTCTTCTCAAGAACAGGAAGACCTAGAGCTTAGATACTGGGCATGTGGCATTGCCTAGTAGACCTTTACCACGATTGTTCAAATTATGACCCCGGGTCAAAATTGACCCTGCCCAGGGGGTCACTTATTTTTAAATTGGCTTTATAGGAAAACTTTTTTACCAAATCCTCAAGGCCTAGGGCTTAGATATTTAGCATTGCCTAGAGGACTTCTACCAAGTTTGTTCAAATGATGACCCACAGAAAGCATGTTTATACTTAAAATGAAACCCAATTTGTTTAAAATAGTATTGTCACGTTTCATAACAGTAACACTAGACATAATTAACGTTTAGGATTGCTTATTGTTCTACCAAATTGTTCAAATCAAGACCCATGGGTTAAAATTTAGGCTGCAGAGAAATCACTTGATTTTACACTCTTTAATTTTAAAGAAATCTGGAAATGGGCTTAATGCATTATTTCCATTTCTAATGTAATCAGGCTGTCTAATTAGGTCAACATTACTTTTTATGTTATTTCCAGTACATTTAAGTTTTTTTGAATACTGTGTTGTATATTGAACACCTCATGCAGTATTTTAACACCATAAGACTGACAAAAGGCATGTGTCCTGCATTCAGTACACATCTTGATCTCTCTATGGTAAGGTCAGAGTTTTTATATTTCTTAGTATACGCGACCACCGGTCTTTTTTTTAAAAAAAGTAAAATATAATAAAATTATGTACTGATATTTTATTTTTGGCCTGGGGACTGAAAGGTCCCTAGGCCTAAGTTAGCATACCACATTTCAAACACTGCAGACAATTTAACTGTGCTATGTGCGAATAACAACTGTAAACATGCGCTATTGGAAAGTAGTGCAAGACAGACCAGATCAATCTTCTGTTTGAATGTCGCATACGATAAGAACATACAGTATTACAAATAAAACAGTACATACAACTTCAAACGATTGCAGAAAGGTCTATAGCTTACGGACTGCATTACACATTTGTTTCTGTTTTAGAAATTACTGCGCTGTTAGCTGATTACGGAAGATAATCATATGCATATCACGGAACAGTACGGATATTTACGGAAATGTACGGAAACGTACGGAGCACGATAGTTTGATTTTCAAATTTATGATGTTATTTCATTGACAAGTTTCTTTTTTACGTACGATTACCTAAAAATAAATTTCTTTAAAAAAAAATATAATTTACGTATATTCCCGAGAAGGAACTCACGTGATCAAAATCACCCGCCATTTATCGAGGACGCTGCATGTCAAGGCCCAGTGAACGGTTTCACCGATTACAACTACAAGGTAACCAAGAATCATTTTTGGTTTTCCCTGTTATACACATTGTGCAGTACTGTATTTATATTTCATTGCTGGTATTGCTATGTTTATTTCTGTTTCAAGGTCTTGTCCTTGGTACACAATAATTTTCGATCCACATCATCAGATATCGCTTGAAGTTGAACAAAGGGCAGATCGAATTATTTTGATTGTTCTCTCAAACATTTGATATTGTTGACCATGTTATTATTTTTCATTTAACGTACGGTTTATAATAAAACAACTTCCCTGCCACCCATATATTTGTGAATCATTCACTCTGTGTCATATACTAAATTTCGTCCTCTGCACATTTCGACCTGCGCTTTAGGTAAGGTTCAGCGCAAATCACGAAGGTCAAAAGTTGTTTGTAGAAGAGTTAATTCATAGCCCCAAGGCCTTCAGCGCTCACAGCGCTTTGATTATTATCCGCAGTCTCTACGTTAAATAAATTAGTGGTGTATGACCTGTTGGGCTATACGTTTCACGCACGCCGGCGAACGCCCGACAATTCGTTTCTAAAAGCCAGATGAAATCCGGTGCATAATCGGCAAAGGCGTTTTGATCTGGCTGTGCCTGAATCATATAGCCCCTGTGACGACATCCGGAAAAATGGCCGCGCCCATAAACAACAAGGTTTACTTTAATGTCAGAAGAAAATTTACAATATTATCAAATAAATAAATATGGTCAACTATAGCAGGTTTCCACTTGATGTGGCAAAACTGAATATCTGTCTGAGCTTATAAGAGAGCTCAACTTAGCTATTATGCCTATACTATACAATTAAACACTAATGTTGAGGTCAATGTATGTTTGTGCGACCTGTTAAAAAGTATAGTTTTGCAAACCTGTTAGAATGTTATATTGACCAAGGACGGAGTCCGAGCCCGCGTTCAACATCATTTTTTCACAGGTCCGCAAAATCATATTTTGACCGACATATTATTAGCCTAAGTTATTGTATCGCATAACTCAAAAAAAGTAGTGCATTTTTAAACATTTGCTAATGATTACATGCGAGTATGACTTCGAAAGTGTCCGAGACAATACTGTGATAATCAAAAGCGTTTAGTATAGTTATGGTGGATGCTAGGGTGAGCATAGTTCTATATAGGATTTTTATTTAAATCAAAGACCTAAAAGTCTGACCGGACCAAATATAGAATGCAATAGATGGTCATACACATTTAATTTAATATATTTGGTTATGCCCCTGAGGGTGTCACCAAGTATAGTGGAGAGTTTCTTTTATGCACATAGTCAACTATCAAAGCTTCTATCATCCGAGCGCTTAAACTTTGTCCTTTAGCAGAATGACCTAAGCCCAGAGATGTAATACATGTGCCAGTGTGACCAACCCTCTGTCCGTATATCTGTCTGTATGTTTGGCCGAAGGTTAATGGTCCTGTTACAGTATGTTTAGTTTTATTCTTCATTTCATATAGGAATCCATTCCCATCAATACTCAGTCTGATCAAATAGAAAAGAATCTGCATGCAAGCTCCTAAAATGGTTTGAATTCAAAACACTGTGGTTCTCATGTGAGCTTACCCATGCAGCATAACCCATTGGATGGTTTTTAAGCAGCCAACTTGTTTTTACATGCAGTTGCCTAAGATAAGTGGCTTCGAATTCCACGTTGTAAACAATATGCAATAAAGCTATTTTCTTAACACCGATTTATTAATTAATTTTTACTTCACTTTTAATTTATATTGATTTATTTACTCCCGATTGCCGTTCGCGCCCTGCTATCGACCATATGTCTTTATGTGTGAAAGTAACCATTTTCTTACAGCGGATACGAGTCTAGGACAGGTTCTATCAAGGAACGATTGTAAAGTAAACTGTTCGCCTTTTAAAGTGACAAATGACGGTTGGAACGGGCGTAAAACCCCGTCAGCAACATCAACTCTTGATTGCAAAACAAGTTCTTACAACTTATATTAATCAGTCTCGTGACTCACCCCAGATGGAACCAACCTATAAGAGAGATAGTGGCAATGTGTAATTATCTATGTGCATAAGGACACTACCGCTACTTTGTCATATGTGGGGATCAAACCCACGACACTACGATCTTAAGGCGAACACGCCTCCACTGCAACAAAGCTGACTTGTATATTCGCTCTAGGGCGTGATGTTGACATCGAGGGTCAGGGTCTCGGCCCTAGACGATGAGATACCAAAACGGCCCGTATGGAATATAAGGTGACGAAAATGTACATACTGGATGATTAAATGAATAAACGTTCAATGATACAATGGAACGACAATTTCGATAACTTAGATAGCCAGAACAAAGAGCAAGAATAAAGACAAAATTAATTGGTAAACATTTATTTACAAACATACCCATCACTTATAATTAGCGAATTAATAAAAATCTTGTCACGAACGTTTACTCCACGACGTTCAGCGCTTAAATGTTTGTACATGTACCATCTGTAAAGGCGCATGCTCGAATTTATTTTTAGAAATCGAGTATTCTTTCCTAACGCGTAGAATGACAAATAATGTTTTTTGTGGTGAAGCGTTAAAGCTAAGTAAAGTTTATAGATATTTTTCTTTTCCGCATTGCAGAATTTTTTCTCTACTTTTACTTCGTTATTGTTGACGATTACTTAAAGATGTTTAATATCCTACTGAGTTAAAACCTGTTTAAGTTCTGATTGTTCAGAAACAAATACCGTGAACATGATGTTATGTTTGAAATAGAGTGTCTTTTTATTTTTACGTGAGATATTCGGTGACCGTTTATCTGCATTACAGGAATATTTTTATTAGTTATTTAAATGTTAACTGTGTTTACCCCAATAGCATGCTAAAAAAAATAACGTGTAAAAACGATTGATGTTGTGTTGCATGAATTACAAAAGATGCCATAACCGCATCATTTTTTTGCCATAATCGATACTGTTTTTGTCACTTAACACGCATTTTAGACATAGACTGTTGTTGAATTGTTGTTGTCACTAAGTCAATATTAATTTTGAATATATCATTTCATGTTTTTACTGATATTTAAGACAAGTAGTTACCCCGTCAAACTGACCATGCTGTTTTGATATACACTCAGTTCCAAAAGAAAGTGTGCACTTTGTTTTCTGTGATTTTTCATCGACTACTTTTCTGAAAGCCTATATATTTGGTACTAAAATTGAGATCTGTTAGCGTACAATATGGCGAACATTTTAGATTTTGCAATCGATCGATGACAAATACACATGAGATATAGTGTGCGAAAATTGAAGCCGATACGTCTGCTAAATATTGAAATATTTAAAATTAAGAAGTGCACGCTTTCGTTTGGAACTGAGTGTATGTTACAGATAGACGTATGTTAAATCAAATAGTGCATTTTATAATTACAGTAAATTTAGATCTATTAGAGGTACTTAGTTTAAAAACAAAAATACAGTGAAGGTTCAGGAAAGACTCGAACTCGTACCCCCTTTGGTGACTATAATATGCAAGTTTTACAACGCGAAGCCCCAAACCACTCAGCTATTCTCTTTTACTACTGATAAAGTCACATTTAGTTCTCATTAACATTAAATAGTACTGATAAACATACCTGTTTTACCAGATATTACAATATAGAATATTCCGATAACAGTTACATTATTGTGCGGTATTTATACAGCCCATTTCCAATAATATTTCTGTGTTTGTTTACAAATAAGCATTTTACAACGACCATTCTGCTGCCACATAAATCATTGTAACTTAATTACGCTTTTACTCTAATTGGCGTATATGTGCTGCATTTGATTTGTTTACGACCTGTCCCACAAAATTACTGAAAAATACAAATGTTTGTGTACAAATCAAAATAATTTGTTTTAAAAGACTGCATGCTTTTCTGGGATTGTCGTAAATAAAAACATATTGATAAAGGCTTATCAATGATGCTTATTGCAGAACAATTTTGTATGGCACAAGTGCATATGGTAAGAGAGATAGATTGTATGTTACTAAGGCTAAACCAGTTTCACTCTCTCAAATGAAAAGAAAGACATTTTGAGTAATTTACTAAACACAACTTATCGAAACAAAAGTCTCGATGGGGATTGATATTTTCCAAAAATGAAAAACATAATCTGCGATCTTCTGTGCACAACGATCTTGTTTTACAAAGAATACCTCGAACCAATTATTATAAAGATTCATTCTCGTATTTTAGTATGAAAGTTTGGAATGATATTCCGTTTGATATTAGAGGAATTCCTGAACTCAAAACATTTAAATACAAATACAAGAACTATCTATTAAGTAACACGTAACAACTACAGTTTGGACTAAATTTTTGAGTGTCTGTCGTATCAAAAGAAAGTTTCAACAATTTAAACAATTTTTGTCTCACTTTTGCATATCTAACTTTGGCAAACAAATATACTATTTGAAAAATATGATTATTCAATTGAAATGTATAACTAGCAAATCATATTTTGTTTCATAATGCTTTATCGACGGTATGTTGTTGTTGTTGCATTTTAATTCTTCTTTTATATTGTTGAAGGCCATATGGAAATAAAATTGTTCTAAATTAAAAATTTACTTCTACTAATATATTTCCGCACTAACTTTTGGTCTAAATTTTTGAGTGTCTGTCTTATCAAAAGAAAGTTTCAACAATTTTAACAATTTTTGTCTTACTTTTGTCATATCTAACTTTGCAAATAAATAGACTTTTGAAAAATATGATTGTTAAATTGTAAAAATGTATAAGTAGTAAATCATATTTTGTTTCATATTTCTCTATCAACGGTATGTTATTTTTGTTGCATTTTAATTCTTCTTTTACATTGTTGAAGGCCATATGAAAATAAGATGTATTTTGATTTACATGTAAATCCTTGTATGTCTGATATGTAACCTTCATGAAATAAAGATTTTATTATTATTATATTATTATTATTATTATTATAAACCATTTTAACTGGTATATGACAGTCACTACTTGCAAAACGATAATCATCAGAATTTTCAGCCGCAAAATGAAATTGGCTTCTCATATCGGTAGCTCGGTGCAGATTCAAAACAGGTTAATTTGGACTAAAAGCCGTATGCAAAATTTCAGAAGAAGATTCAATAAAGAATTGAAATTGGTCAGTTTCAAATACTTGAACAAATAGAATGGATAGGTAGTAATTGAGTTGGAAGTTTGTGCGTTGGCTGTCGACCGTTTCCCTAGAAAAGTCGCATCGGTACATGATTACAGGTTGCGCAAAAATCGAATAGGTAGCTGATTACCATACTGCTAGTTTCGAAATTGTCTATCGCAAGACGAGTCATATAGGAATTGTGCAAATATGTCAATACGCATGACTAGTCTAATTTAACGTTTGATATGAGCGTCGGTAACATAATGCAAATACAATTAGTTGATAATGTCAATATGGACAGCAAATAGGAAAATATCATACTTTTAGGGGTAAAACATTTATATATTGTATCACTTACCATATACCTCAGCCGCCGGCTTTGATTCATTGTCTTCCGTATCCAGGATTTTATTCTCGTTTTTGAGTGGGATTTTTTCTGAGTTCAACTCATCGAACTGCATCTGAAGCTTAAATACAGTTTTCGTCAATGGTGTGATCGCTTCATCTATTTTCACCATTACTTTGTCGGTCGATGCACTGCAAAAGTCTGAATTTCTTTTGACTTGAGCTTCCAACTCACCGATCTTTTTCTTAAGCTCAGGTACAGTTTGGATCAATTTTGGGATCGTTTGACCTTTCTTAATCGTTGCTTTATCGGTCAATGCACCGGCAACGTCATTGCATTCCGGCGTGAGCGACAGGAAATCAATTTCAAACTGTCCAACGTCACATGATTGAAAAAGTCCTTGTAGCGTATGATAAAGTTCCATTACGATATCTTGGAAAGGCAAAGTCTGCATGTAACACGATTTCTGTAATATGAAAGTTAGATTTAGAATACACGCAATGGTTTCTCTGTAAAGAGATGACAGACAAGGTGTATATGTTTCAGTTTTAGTCATGAACAAAATAAATAACTAAACCACTACTTTTTATTACTATTAAAGATAATATATCCGAAGTATTTATTGGTCAGTGATCGTTAAATACATTGGACAAACTAGAATTGTTTAAAAACATTTCATGTCCCCCATTGCCCCTTCTCCCACTGAGGTAGAATTGGCACTCCCAAAACTCACAGGGGTAAGAAACTCCAAAGTGACCCACAATTATATTATGAATAACTATACTTCCTACAGATGTTTCAGACCACTTTTATGATAATCCAACAAGGGCTCTGGAAATGAAAAGCAGATACGATTTTCTGTCTACAAGCCCCTGTAAGTTTGACCTTTCACTTATGTATGTAGGTAGGTAGGTAGGTAGGTAGGTAGGTACATGTACGTACGTACGTATTTATGTATTAATGCGTGTGTTTGGTCGTGTGTGCGTACCTGCGTGCGTGCTTGTGTGCGTGAGTGCGTGCATGTGTATAGAAGGATGCATGGATACATGCAGGCATGCATGCATGTATCTAATTTAGAGTTTTATCGTTGATACCCGATGATTCGTATGAACAACGCCCCCAGAAGAATTCAGTTATTTTATTTTCCGGAGGATAGTGCAAGATACAGAACGCGTCCTGTCCAAGAGACACCTCCTGGTTCTTTAACATGCCCGGTGAACGGCACCGATACATAGGACCTCGGTTTAAGGTCTCATCAGAAAGACCATTAGTTATGTTAGTGGAGGAGCGGAGAATCCAATGTTACAATATTGTAGAAAAAACAATTATTTGACATTTTTATTAATAATTCATGAAAACAAGCTGTCAAAACTTTATTAGCCAAAGGGTCTTATTTGCAATACACGTTTAAAGTAGGTTTTGATTATACGGATGTTTTGATCTGATGAACTACAGGAAAAACCAGGAAGAATTAGAATAATCTAGCATAAGCCAAGTCTGGCGTCTTAAGTATGTAAATACGTTCATTTTTTTTGTTATAGGAGGATATTTAGGGTCGAGTTTGTTCAGTTTGGTCAGTCAGGATGTTAGGTACTGCATAGCTATACACTATTTGTCATGTTATTTATTATCTAGGTTAAACTAGTCAGCTTTATAAGATACATTTTATTTGAACTTTGAAAACTGTCTTGTTTGTTACTACCACTACCAATTAACTACCGTATATCAGCAGCGGGGGGTAACTAATCAAACCTTAACTCTTGTAACCACCAGACCACTGATCCGCTCCTGATAGGTAAAGTGTAGTTTCTTACATTGTACCACTGTTCACATGTGTATACCGTAACTCCCTTTTACGATTTTAGAAACAAAAAGGAACCTATAGGCCGCTTCGGCATATTGGCCCTGGCTGATACGCCGAATATGGTGCATATATCCAGTCGTTAAAATGAGCCAAGAGTTAAGGTTTGATTAGTTACCCCCGCTAGCCTGCTGATATACGGTAGTTAATTGGTGGTTAACAATCATTTAAACACAAATAATCATGTAAAGAAGAAAAAAGTGAAAAAAATCTGTATGGTTCGATGACTCATATAAAACAAGTAAAAGGGACTTCTATAAATACATTGTACAAGCGTTTATACAAAAATCAGCCATCAAATGAGAATTGAATGTTTTTCCTGATTACAGAAACATTTATTGTTATAAAAAGCGTAAAGCTAGGCGATCGTTTGATTCGCAAGAAAAACATACTTTGTCGCCACTAAGTAAAAATAATTCAAGGAAATTTTGGAACTACAATGTATATTAATAAATATGGAAAAAACACCGAACACAGGTAATAATAATGTCAGTATGGACGATTTTATTAATCATTTAAAAAATCTATCGAACACTAAAAACTACAGTAATTTTAATCTTGATGACCTTTTAGATCGAGAAGAACCATTGTGTATCGATGATCTTGATCTTGATCACCCGTTGTCTATAGATGAAATTAGAAGAACATTATCCAGTCTTTAATAGACATAAAAGTTGTGATTTCACTAATAATGTCGCCGACTTTTTCATTGATTCGAAAGATTTTCAATGTGATACATGTATTCTGGTGTTTATCCCGATGCTTGGTGTAAATGGGCAATTGTTCCGATACAAAAATGGGTGATCGTTCAAGTTTTTCAAACTATCTTGGTATAACTCTTTTTAATGTTATGGCTAAGATTTTTTTCACGAACCTTAAGAAACAGAATAAATAAAATAACTGCTCCGACAAAGAAAATATATTTAATGATGCTCAGTTTGGCTTTAGAGATCAGTACAGCACTACAGATCGCATAATCATTCTTCACTCTCTCATTCAAAATGATTTGTTAAGTAAGTTAGTAAGTAAGAGGTACTGTGCTTTTATTATGAAAATGCTTTTGATACATTTATACAAGACGCCCTTTGGATTAAGCTGGTACAGTCTGGGAAAAGTAGTAAAATAATAAATACGATCAAAGAAATTTTCCAAAATGGCAAATCAAGTAACTATGAAGAATTTACAAACAATGTCATACTCAGAATGTTTTGCTATTTCCCTAGGCCTTACCCAAGGAGAACCGTTATCACCTTTGTTGTTCGAATTGTGAGTTACTGACATAAGATACTCTATTCATATAAACGAACTCTCTGTGAGTGATACAAATTTGCTGTCTATGTATATGTTACTATTTGCTGATGATATTGCACTTTTTTCAACAAAATCAGAAAGTTTACAACAACAGCTGAACAATATATATGATTATCCCATTAAATAAGTTCTGAAAATCTATGTGAATAAATGTAGTGTATATATGACCAAAAAGAAGTGGAAAAATTACACATGAAATTTTGTAAATTTATATTAAGTGTTCGCCCCCAGACTTCCAATCCCGCAGTACTTGGTGAACTTGGAACATTTTCCCTATTTGTTCTTTTTTAAGAGTGTGCCTTGAAATATTGGTTTAAGATAGACTAATTCATTGATGCACCATGTATTTTCTGATCAATGTACGATTACCATTATCAATAGTAACCCTACTTTTAATTGGGCTGCTTCCGTTAAATCTTTATTAGACCATCAGCAATTTCAGCAATATTGGGAATGAATTTAATACCAATGTTAACTATATGTTTCTGCGACTGCGTGATCAGTATGTACAACAATGGAATGATATGTTTGCAAACAGTCCAAAGTGAATTATTAAAGGACGTTTCAATTTGAAATAAGATTTGAAAAGTACCTAGATACGATACATATCTAAAATATACCTAACATATAGTTTATTCGACATTAAACTGTAACGTTCAATTCATAGTCAACAAATACAATTCCAAATACATATACGAAAAGAAATGACAAGATTTAGGCTTTCTTCACATTTACTCGAAATTGAAAACGGAATATTTACAGGAACTACCAAGCAAGGTCGAAAATGTAGTTTATGTCCACAAAATGTTGTTGAATCTGAATATCATTGTTTGTTATGTTGTCCAAGCTAGAGTAACTTACGCAGAAACTACTCTTTTACAACATCCTGGCCCTATTTGAGAAATTTTATTTAATAGATGTCTAGCAAAAGTAACAAAACTATTCGTAACATTGAAAAATTGATTAATGATGTTACGAAACTTAGGAAGGAAAAACTTGCAGATGTCGCTGCTTCTTAATGTTTTGTTTTTTTGACACAGTTTTCACGAAAGAATGTTTGTATTCACCTGTATTTGTATATATTTATTCGTAACATATCATGTATCTTGTATATTGTGTCTTGGTCATCGTAATATTTGAATTGTAAATGGCCAAAGGCGTTTGTAAAATGTCGATTTGCCAATAAACTTGAAACTGAATATCATTAGTTGTTATGTTGTCCAAGCTAGAGTAACTTACGCACAAACTACTCTTTTACAACATCCTGGCCCTATATGAGACATTTTTTAAATAGATGTCTAGCAAAAGTAACAAAACTATTCGTAACATTGAAAAATTGAAATTTGAGCTCATTTCTATTTTGTATATTTATGATTTATATGGCGTTTTTTAAAAAAAATATATGAATCGTTTAAACAGTAGCGTATTTTGATTGTAAAGTACCTAATGCAATTCATGCAAAGTCAATAATGAACCTTTAATCTGGAAATAATCTTATTTAAGAACACTTTCTAAGAACATCCATATTGGTTTAATTAAGGCGGTCGCCTGTTTGGAAAATGCCTTAATAAAAACGAGAAAATTTGGCGGGAATCCGATCACCAGAGACACCTAGCTGCAGAATTTTACCGCAAGAAGTGCCGGATTGTCTCTTTGCTTTCGTGATGATATGCACACTTCCGTCTAATTGATTAAAGCACGATAGAACAGTTTGTAGTTCCTACTGAAAGAAGTTTTGATACAGCTAAATCTCCCACATATCCAAATTAAACATCGCGGCATTATTTATCCGAAGTAAGTGTAGCTGAAAAACGCAAAAAGCTGTTTTTGCAAAAATCGAAGTTCATATATGAAAATTATTTCTTTATTTAAATTATTGGTTAAAATAGATTAAAAAGTCAGCCCATCATGTAAAAATTGAATTTGCAGATTATTGGCCAAAATAACTGGATTATATCTTTCTTTTTAAAGCCAGTTTGCATCTGAACTTCCGTTCTTTGATTTTACCAAAATGCCGAAAATGCAAAAATTGATAACAAATACGACGTCAATGGAGGCGCTCAGTACGGATATTTGATCGCTGAGCAACTTTCTTTTTTGCATAAGTCATTTTTCTTTAAATGATATTGAAAGATGGATACGCCAAATAAAGCCCTCTTTTTGCTTTTTATGTACATGTGTGCTTGCCCGTTCAAATTGGTTATGGTTGCTGAACTAAAATTTGAAATTAGGATCGGACGTACAGAAAATATGATTTTCTGCAAAAGAAATGAGAAAAATGATAGGTCGTGCAGGTCAGGGGATGTAATATATATTACAGATTATATACATATATTATATTACAGAATAAAAACAAGACATCATAGATATTCGTTGTAGTACAACTTTCACTCGGACATCGTTCCGTCATCCCGTGCATGCAGGAGTTAAAGCTTGTACTCTTTCAAAAAAGATGACAAATAAGGATCTGTTGCCATTACTCTGTTCTTATCTAAGATTTTTTCTCATATTTCAAAATAAACTAACCCACTGAATAAATACGAATGTTCTTCAGTAATAATCTTTTATCCATGTCACAGTAACGTTAGTTCGATTTATGTTTAGGAAGATCGTGTAAAATCAAGTGTTTTATTATCGCAGGATTTGTATAATTTTTGTTTATTTGCTTTTGTTATCACAAAAATCTGCTTTCAGAGATATATCAGAGGAGAACCAAAGTGTAAATAATGTGAGAAATCCTACAAAACACATCAAAAGAGAGAGAAGCTTTACCATTGCCGCGGCTAATCCTTTCATAGGAAACAACACTTAGCCAGGCACAAGTTGGTGTCTTTGTTGTTATTTCATAGTTAAAGTGCATATTATTCTAAAATGAGCAGTAGTACTTTTTTATCCTACCATCACTACAAAATCGGCCTGTCGTATAAACATGAGGTTTACACGACAGGCAAGCTTTACACGACATGGCAACGGTCTGCGATACTGACATTCTTTTTTTAGCCGCCATTTTTAAACTTTTAATCGGCTATCAAAGTGATTTTAAAACGCTACAACTCATATCAATGTGCCATTTTACACATGCTTTTATAGCTAGTACTAATACTGTCATTTTGTACAAAATCAAAGATGAATGACAAGTCTTAAATCATTTAGGACAGCTTTACGAAAAACTTTCCTCACTGGCCTTAGCAACAGCTGATGACGGACTACTTTTATGACCTAGTTTGTCGGTCTTGAAGTACATATAAACAATTAAACATTGATTAAAATGCTGACACAATAAAAATACAAACATGAGTTTTCTTTTGTAAACTGCAGTAATTATTTAATTTTCAACATCAACAAATGTCATTTTCAAAATACATAAATACTGGTAGATCTACTCATGATTTGTTCTCAATTAAGAAAATGCTGTATTAAATTGTCAAAATTAATTGTTTCACTGTTTTTAATCTTTCTCTTTCTGCCAATATACAGTAAATATTTCTGAATTTAACTAGAATGAACTAGAACTGTGGAGAAAATTGAATGTTTGTGCACTTTAACACCCATGATGTTGCAAGTTTGTGTAAATTTATTTAATACTTGAAAAACTGCTAATATTTAAGAATAATGCATGCATGATCTTCTGATAAACCATTGCATGTTGTTGCATTTAAAGGGTTAATCCCAAGCATAATGTTTTTATTATATAGACCCTGACCAAATGGTTAAATATCCAAGTATTTGATTGAAAATTGAATGTCTGTGCACTTTAACACCCATGATGTTGCAAGTTTGTATAAATATATTTAATAAAATTTAATATGCCAGAAAACATTAATCTCCATGCATCACAAACATAAACAAGAATTTATCAATATTTAGCCATTTTAGTCATAAAGTCACTAATCAGCTCCTGTGTCTTACTTCTTAAAGTTCTTTCTAATAATTTTCAGCTTATCATACATTGTAATTTATGATAGGTAGGTGATATAAGATCAACAAGAGCCTATTATTGAAATATATTTTTTTGTCACTGGAAGGATTGAAGTTTGTCAGTATTGCAAGATTTGATGTCCTTTCTTTTAATATGATATTGTACAATATTGTTTATAAATTTGAGTCATTCAATCACTGTGTTAATCATTCCATCAGGAAAGATCTGGTCCAGAAATTACGGGATCACAGTATTTCTTGAATAAAAGATGTTATCCCAAAGTTATCATTGAATACAGTTTGTCTCCTTGTATATCTGGCACGAATGACTCATATTTGAATTTATGTTCCACTTGTTTTTTGCAACTTGGTTTTGCTCCAGTCCATCTCTAAGCTAACAGTCCTGTTTCCAAAGAGAAACAAATGATGTTCGAATCTTCTATCAGCAACTGTTGACTACATGTCTCAGACCAACCGAGTCAGTATCAAGCAACTAAGCGCGTCCCGTACATCTACATGACATTTCTATTTACCACAGTCAGCTCCAGTCCAGGGTCCAGTTCAGCGACACCCCACCCACTCGCACTTATAGCACATATTAGAATCTATACAGTTTTAGGGTGCAGTCTTAAGTGTTCAAAATGTCCATATTTATAAATGCAATCAGTAAGGCATCGTTGTTATCACCTGAATGGCTAACAAGGTTTAAAATCCGGTATTTTTAGTGAATTGTTCACGTCATCACTGTTCATGACACATGTTGTATTGACTGACGTCACTTATATGACTATCACAGTAGCAGAAATTATTAAAGCATACCAGTAAAGTTTATCTCATTCAGTTTAGAATAGTTTAAAATAATAGTTTTAGGTGTTGAACCTTTTAAGTTTTATTTTTGCATGTTGTTTCACTTCAGTCTAACACGGACGTGTTTGTGTAGTGTATTAACTTGACCGAAATAAATGTGTAACTGGGTTGTGATGTAATGTATTCATACGCGTCATAGCGACAGACAGTTTTAAAGCTGGAATTTAATCTTAATTAATAAAAATAACGAAAAAGACATGTTTTATGTAAAAGGTAGGATAAAAAGAATATTAGGTTACCGTCTTAGTGTGATTGAATTTATTAGGCTCGTCTCCGAAATGTTTATACGGCTCGGCAGAGCCTCGCCGTATAAACCTTTCTCCAACTCGCCTAATAAATCCAATCACACTAAGACAGTAACCTAATATTCTCTATGACTCTTAATGTAGGGGACTCCTAATAAAAACCTCCACTTGAAACTCTTCAATTTTAATGCCCTAGCCTATGTTGTTAAGCACAGGATTATAGATCTTTTGAGGTTTTCCGGGCGTAGGTTCGAATCCAGCCGGAACCACAATTTTCTTTTACTTTTTCTTCTTTTTTTTCATTAATAAAAAAAAAAAAATATTTTTTACACATAAGCATTAGCTTATTTGAAGATTTTATTACTTGCAGGCCCGGCTAAAATCGCTGATGGGAAATTTCAAACTCTAATCATTTTAAATAAAGATGGTAAACATAGTGAATTTTTTGGCATGCTGGTCCCAAAATGTTATAGATAATTATGAATATACAAAAAGGCATGCCCCATTTCTAGAAAATGTTGATTTTTCTTAAAAGCTTTGATGCTCAAAATTGAACATGGTCAAAAGTTTTATAAAACTTGTTGATAATATGGTACACCGTGCATAATTTCTGAACGAAAATATAATTCTTGTTACTCTGATACCAAATTTGTAACAAATTATTGAATAATAAATGAAAAACATGCATATTTTTATCTCTCGCCTGATGTCATTTTTATAAATAATTCCAAAATGCGGGTAGGGTTATTAAAATTCCTGTAACTTATTTCATGGTAAATTGCTTTTAAAATTTGTTTTTAAATCCTGGAAATAATACAGATTAAGAAAATATTAAGCCTATCAATGGTGCCAATTAGGGTCTCACTACCTTAACAAGTAGTTCGTTTTACTATTATAGCTAAATATATCCCTGTATTTTGAACTTGTACCAAGTAACAAAGTATTGCTCCTTTTAATTTTTTTTATCAAAATGGCAATTCTTATTTAGTTTTACCTTAAAAGCCGTTTCATAAAACCACTGTAGTTACTTACTGACAGGCATTTCACCAACCAATGAAGATTAATAGAGTCTAAGATCTTTAGCAAACAATTCACACATAAAAAGTCTGCATGTATAGGGACGCAAACCCTCCCATCAATTGTGTAAACATACGCAATTTCAGATCACCTGGGCTGGAGGTGCTCATAGTGAAACTTTAGGATTGTCGATGTCCGTCTTCCGTCCGTCCGTTCGTCTGTCCATCAACATTTGCTTCGAACAACATCTCCTCCTAAACCACTGGCCAAATTCAACCAGTTTTATTTAGTGGACATCTTTCAGATTCCTTCAAAGAAAGTGGACCAATGCAGATTTGTAAGAAACCATACGTCAAATTTTGAACTACTTTTACAGAAACCCTCTACCAAATTCCTTCAACTAATTTTGATTCGTCAAAAGACATTGCCGCCAATGGTTTGATTTCAAAGTTTTTCATAGAAATGTTGCTTAGCGACCCTCTTGAAGAACATAGCATTTAGGGACGCGGGCTTCTTTTCCCTATCTGGAGTCCTATAACAATCCTCTTCTCTGCGACTACTGATTTGATTTTGAACAATTTCATAGAAGTGTTCTCTTGCCTTGTTTATGGTGAAAATTGTGACGGACAGAATAATTATTTTGATCAAACTTTGGTACATAGGAATTTGTGAGTTCGTATCTGGGTATGTGTATTGTAAATCGGATTGTGTGACATTGGCGTAAAGGGCAAATGGTTCTCTGGTGAGCTATAAAAGGCCATCATCATAATTGACAGAGGTATCTATGAGGTAATGATGGTAAAGAATTATTTCAAGCCTCAAAGCATGAATATGTGGGTAGGTACAAAATGTAAGTCGAAAAGATCCTTGACAGATATCCGCATTCTAGTCTGTTGATGGGGGTAATGTTTGGGGTAATGTTGGTTAACAAAAGGGCCATGATAGACCTATATCGTACACCTGAGTACAAGAACCTTGTAGAGTTCGTAGAGGTATACCAGACGGTACGTAGCGCTAGGCCTTATATTCTTGCTAAAGAAGATAGTTTAAGTAGTTCCCATAGTCTATATAGAACAAGTGACCCCAAGGCAGGGCCAATTTTGACCCATGATGCATGTTTTCAACAAACTCTGATAAATACGAGAGCTCTAAGACTAGTGGTTTTGGAGTAGAAGCTTTTAAGTGTTTTCTGTGTTAGTCTATATGAAAACCCATGACCCCTGTTCGTGGTCAAGCTTGACTCCAGGGGCATGATTTGAATAAGTATAATAGCTGGTAAGAAGATTATGTTGCATTCAAAATATCTAAGCTCTAGACCTTGTGATTACATAAAAGAAATTTAAAATCAACTAACTCCAGGACTGGGTCAAATTCGACCACGGAGGGGGCATGATGTAAATAAATTGTAGTTGACAATTCTACACACCAAATATCTTAGCTCTAGGCTAAGTTTTCAAATATTGACATATATAACCCATAGAGCGTGTCAAAGTTAAACCCCGGGGGCAAAATTATAGACAAAACTTGGTAGACACCAACTAGACAATTATTCACTTCAAATATCTAAGCTCTGTGTCTTGTGGTTTAAGACAAGACGATTTTAGAAGATATCTATATATAACTAATTAAAACAATTGACCAACCGGGCGAGGTCAATATTTACATGGGGGTCGATTTGAACAATCTACGAGGCAATGTTACGTGCCAACTATTAGAAACGGGAATAATCAATTTAGTTGACACCCTTAAGTAACTTTTTAGACTTAAGAACTATTTTAGTTAAGAAATCCTTAAGATCTTTATAGAATACGATTTTAAAAGTTTAAGGGGAAAATTGTTTACTTCAGTAAAGAAAATAAGATTTTCTTAATCTTAAGAACATGATCTTAAATACTGCATAAATACGACCCCTTAGCCTTCAGGTTTCAGAGAAGAAGATTTTAAAAGTTAAGTTTTTCCCTATAGAAACCTATGTAAAATCAAGTTAACCCAGAGCGGGGGGGGGTCATAACTTGAAATATATTGGTAGAGGTATGTTAGGCAGTGCTACCTGCCAAATATCTAAGCTATGTGCTCTCTGGATTTAAAAGAAAAACATATTTTAGTAAATCTAAAAGAAAATTCTAATTTTTTGCCAGAGCAACTAGAGTTCTGAAAGAAATACATTTCGTTGAATAGTTTTGGTAAAAGGTCCATCCAAGGATCAATTCTATGAAGTTTAGTTGTTTAGGAGAAGAAGTCGTTTGAAGCAAAATGTTGACGAACAGACGCACAGACAGCGCCGGAAAACCGCTGACAACGAAGAAAAGAATTTCAGTAAAGGTTTGATTCAAATTCATGCTCATGCATGTGGATAATACCGAATAATGTTTAAATAAGGTACATTTGTCATCTGATAACAACCGCTTACTGGCATGCGTACATGGTTGGAATCAAGGCCTGTTATTGCGGAGCGTAGTTGCTTAGACCGGTATACACATCAACAACTAAGTAGGCAAGACACAGATAATTTCACACTGCCTTTCTCTCTCTTCGAGGTTTGTTTCCATCAAGAGACAGTCGCTAGAGCGATCAATATTAATTGTAAGAAATTGTTTCGCAATCGAGATTAGATAATAACTAAACTAGTATAAAATTAAAAGACATTTAAAAACATTGGTAGGTCACATGCAAGAAATAATGAAAGAATAAGTTTTTTTAGTGGCAGTTTTAATGCAATTAAATTAAATACCATTTATTGCAAGATGTATCGTATATTAAATACGAAGCCGAAATATTATGGAAAGAAGACTGATCGTGGACTGGCAAAAAAGATGCAAGAAAGACTGATCATAACAACTAATTGGCTATTTAACTGCCATAAGTTGGGCATATATGTTTTATCAGCATGTCTTGTTAAGTTAAGACCCTGAAGCTTTGTCAGAATATTATATGTTTTATTGATCATTCATAATTTTTTAAAAACTATTGCGTATCGTCTACGAACTGACTGATTTTAGTGACACATTTTGACCCGGTGAAGGAAGCCGCGTTTCTTGAATACTATGTTTCGTTATGCAGCAGGCAATAGACATGTAGAACATATGAGATAACACAAAGACAACTTTATTTTCAAGATCCAGAATAAGGAAACCCAACTTGACAGAAAACAGTTAGTAAGAATAGTGTTTTGACTGTTTGAATATTCGCAAAAATTTCTCTTCAAATCTCTATTTATCCATACACATGTTAACTAATCGCCTTTCACCTCTATCAAAAGCTTTCGACTAGTACAGGAAAACTTTAGGCAAAATGAATTTCACTCTTACAGACAACCATTTTGCAATAATTTTCAAATCTAAGTTACGAAATGTTATTATTTTAATTATCGCGGTCCTTTTTAAAAAAAAAATCGAAACATTCATGCGTACTAACATACCGAATGCTGGTACCATACACCAGGTAAATCGTCTTCGCCTGGAGAGGTAAGAATTTTAAACTTAAAAACTGTGTTTACTCATTAATTCATCTAGCATATTTCGACTTTAGATAATGAATAACTTGCTGTGAGTTCATTAACACTCTCATACATGTATGTAAACAGGTTCTGGTAAAGGCGACACTGTACTTTAAATATGCTTATTATTCCGTATTCTATTTAGCCATGTTCGTTACGGACTTTAGACCATAACTTTTGTTGCCTCCCTTTGTTTCGAAGTTGAAAAATATGAAGTCGACATTTTATTTCAATATATTTCGCCTTTGAGCGAATTTTAGAGGCTTTCGCTTGCGTTTCATACATTGAATACTTATAAATGCTTACGTTTCAAACATTTAATACATATTAATACTTATAGAATTTCTAATTCATCGTCGTTTCTATAAACAAGTGCTTATTTGCAGTATCATCAACTGTTCTTCCAAATCACGAACACTGATCTTCTCCCACTAGTGTTTTACAATAGTTTATCTCTATAACTTTTATTCGTTGTTTAAACATATCCCACCATTCAAACACGGATTTGAACAGATGTTTGCTTGAAAGGCAGGAATCGTTAAACTTATTAATCATCACCGTATGATAGTGTATTCGCTCTCTTTTAAATGCTTACAGTTAATTACAGTAAATTATTCGGCCCTGTATTATTGGTATTTATTCTCAAAGAAAACATGTCATGATCAAAATGTTTGCAAGTAATAGTAAAGTCCTTTCTAACACAATTACTTTGCCGACATTATATAATTTATACCTAGAACAGACACAAGAGTAAACACAATTCACGAGTATTAATGTAATCGTGCTTTATTTGACTATGTGAAAATCTGTTAAATTTATTGCGATGTAGTAAACGTCTGTAACCCTAGTATGTGGAGAACTTGGTTCGAATTGCATAAATAATTGATAATTCATTGAAAAA
>JAFMSR010001137.1:0-33225 GCA_022818135.1 Saxidomus purpurata | reverse complement strand
AGCAAACAATCGTATCCGTGTCAAGAACATTCTCATCTGTTGACGATGGAACCTTTTGTCAAGACCACTGATACTGAAAGGGATTCGACGTTATCAGTTGTATGCGTGAGAAGCTGAGATACAATGGCAAACTCACTAATTGCGGAAAACAGTGGAGATAGGCTATTTGATGGTCAATGCTAATTCCTTCAAAACACCTCTACCATACGCTTCATGACTTGGAAAATTCGGGGCGTGTTATTCATTTTGGGCAAAATGCTGGACAAGAAAGTAGAGAAATGCAAAAGTGTCTTGAAGAAGGACATTCTACCTATAACTGCCAAAATGACTGGAAATGTTCAGTGCATGCAATCTGGCCACAGACAAGGCGACGCCGATATAGGCGATAAGTCAGCGACAGCGATTTGGCGAACGACAACACCTCCCTTTTGGAGCCTCCGAATATATTGTTACCTGGGTGAGCCACACAAAACGGGTTATCTTGCTTCCAACACTTTAATACTGTTACATGCACGAAGAACCTGGAGGAGAACACATGTGAAAAGAAAAAGTCTCGCAAAAGCGTAAAAAGAGCAAACAGATTAACAAAGGACAACTGTTGATTGACGCATTCTGTGCTAGCAAAACTGAGACACCGAACAAGGAAATCATCCTAATGCAAAAGGACTCTCCAAATTTCGTAGAAAATGACACAAATAAGAAAACGCGCACAGCTGGCGACGCTATAGCTCGGACTCGGGGAGTCAAGCGATGAGTCATATAGTGATCACTGAGCTTGCAGCATTCTTTTCTCCTCGTCTCTTAATTGATCCCGGAATATACTTTATGGACTATGAGATAGCTTTATGATAGATTACCCTCTTTCTATGTTGAAAAGAGAACTTGATACATTATTTAAAAACGTACCAAATTATGGGCCGAAACTAAAGTGAAAGTTGCTTTCACAAAGATATAAATACAAATGTATATTATTGTTAATTCATAAATGTGATACATTGCCATACCATGAAAGTTTTATTTAATATTGTGAATTATATTGATATATGTGTGTAATATTTATGAAAGAAAACACGCTTGTACTTCGAAGCGCACTTTTGATACTTGTATTCATGTAAGCTATTCTGTGTAAGGACTTTTTTATATACATAGATAATGTCTTCTTGCACCGGTAACGCACCACTTTCTCTTCGCCGAAAGATACCAATTTCTGTGCAGCATATGGCATTATTTCTTATAATAAGCTGTTATGTCATAGCTTTAGACATCCTTGCTTTTTTGTTTCGGTAAGGGTAAGTTAGGTTATGAACATGCTTACATAACAAATTTGATAAAGACTATAGGATCTCAAAATATAGGTCTGTATGGACCACGCACATACGCATGACAAACACGCATAGTTCATGCTTTTATAACTTTGTTCGGCATTATTTTGTAAATATTTTTGTGTTAGCAAAGCAAATCCGTTACGGTATACTTATTCATGTAATTAGCATACAAGCCGCAAACGCTACATTGATGTTTTTCCTATTGCTATTGTCGCTTATTACTGTACATGTTACAGTCACCATTTGAATTTTGAAAAATCAAGACGTACTATTAACATGTGGTATTGTGTATCGACATTAGCGTGAATATCATACATTACTTATTACTGTGCATGAATATTAAGAACTTTTACTTGGGCATTTAAAAACAAATCAAATCAAGGATCTTGTGTATTGTTACGATATGGCAAAGGATAGCGCACTATTTTTTAATGCGAGTTCGCTTATTATTGCAAATGTATCAGACGTTCTTTGTATGATTTTCTACGTTTTTGGATAATTATAATAACAATAAAATTGGGCTTTAAAACATGAAAATTCAAGCCTACAAAACAATATGTCGCATTTAAACACGGTTACCTGTTTTTCTACTAAATACATTTAGATGTTTAAATCAAACTTCATAGTATTTATTTGGATCATGCTGTTACACCTGTGTACTTTACCAAATAATTTTTATGTATTTAAATCAGATATCATAGTCATAAATAATTACTTTGAATCATGTCGTCATCAGATATAGACATAACACACTTATTGTCCTTAAATTGTCAAGGCTTACGAAATAAACAAAAACAAGGCAGACTTCAGCAATATTTTAATACAACAAAACAAATATAGCATTTTTGCAAGAAACTCACTACGTGATATCATAACTCTGTAAAATATCAATTCAATGACTGGGATTTCTACAACTCATATGAGAAACAAATAGCAAAGGATGCTCTATCCTTATACACAAATCTTTGAATAGATTGTTTTAAACCATTACAGCGACTGTAATGGAAGATACATTTTTAACTAACATTGAATTTCGGAATAATACCTATACATTATTGAATATATGTGCCTTTAATGATAAGAAAGGAAAGAAATATTTCCCTGAAATCAGTGATATTTGGGGGTCACGCAGAAGGTACCATTATTTTAGCGGGAGATTAACAATGAAATGCACTCATCTGGATAGGACAACGCGTTCTGCTTGTCACGTAGCGCAAACATTTCAAAAGTTTGTCTGATTTAATGAAAACATCTTTAAATTCGATTGATATATGGTAATAAGCTTATCGACACAATAAACACCAGTTTACATGGCGCCGTAAAATAATTCTGAAAAAGGTAGGATTGATTATTTATAGATGAAAACATCAACACTTAGTCTTTTCAACTGATATACGCCCCTGCCTAATTCTAAAGCAGAGACCACCGTTGCAATATCACTTAAATTAAAATCACCTTTTAAGAGAGGTCCAGGACTGGAAACCAACAATTCTTATCTTGAAGACCAGTCCTTACTATGAACAGATTTCATGAGTCATTGATAAATGTGTGCCCAAATATTGAAAAGCTACCAATCAAATGGGAAATTTGTAAATATAAATAAAAGAAACCTGATAATTTTTCAAGCAGAAAGCAAGAGAAAGAAATAATTTACAAGCGCTGTAGCAGTTAAAACATTTATATTTAGCGAGAATAATACTCACATCAAGATAAAATATTAGAAATAGAAAAATGAAGTTAAATTGCAGTTGTACGACTTCAAAACGAAAGGAGGTCTAAATTAGTTTGAGAATTAAACCTTAGAAGAAGGCGAAGAAAGAAAAATCATGAGGAAGTCCGAAAATCAAGGCAGGGCAGGAAAATTATTACATCACTTATTGTGGATAACAACCATTTCCACTTGACAGACATATCTTAAACGCAGAATCAACTTCTACAAAAACTACACGTCTAATAATGATGATTTGTAGCTATGGGGAATATCTGATACTACTTGGAAATGTTTAACTGATTCAGCTGCAGACGCCGTGAAGGTAGCTTTAATGATAGAAGAATGCAAAACTGCTTTATATATGAAATGTAAATGAAATTAAATAAAAGCCCACGACCGACGGTCTCTCTTGAATTTTTTATCAAACATTTTGAACAATTTTAAGACTTGCTAGTTGCTTTAAATGAAAGCCTCGAGAAAGGGGGAACATCAATGGCTTTCAGAGACACCCTCTTTCACCAATTTATAAAAATCTGATCTGAAAACCTGAGTATTGCCCAATTTGCTGGTAAATATGTAGATTATAAAATAGCTGCTAGAGTTTTGCAGCAAAACGACGCCATGTATTACCAAAGATAATTATTGGGATCAGCAAGGATTCAGGCAAAACAGATATATCATTTCAATATCCGGCGCAAGATATAATTGATTATTCGGAAAGTTTAGACAGCAAAGGAACGATTCTATTTTAGATTTCCTAAAGCTGACAATTATGATTGGAACTTCATGTTATCGTCTTGCATAAATTTGATTTAGGGTATTTCTTTAAAATGGGTAAAAATATTTTACAAAGACATAATGTCACAATTATCAACAATAACAATGGTGGAAGTCGGATTACTTTCTTTATCAAGAGGAAGGGACAAGTGATGTCCTCACCACTTTTCTTTGTACTATAGCAGCAGAAATTTTAGCTTCTGTGGTAAGATCATGCAAAGATATAAAGGTATGTACTACAATATAATAACTCAACTCATCATGTCAAAATATCACAGCTTGGGCCGACGACACAACACTTTAAACAACAAACACGAAATAACTACGGTTTAGCCTGTTGAGAATTTGCAGCAGATTATTCTGGTTTACAACTAAATATGGAAAAGACTGAAGGTTATGGTTTGGAAAACAAAAACATAGAAACATACACATGGCCAGTATTTCAATAAAAGCACTTAGGGGCCATTTCGGGCAATGATGCCGAATTTGCCTAAACAAAAACTGCAAAGAAAGATATCATATCACCAGGCAACATACGAGAAATTTAACCTTTATATAAAGTAACTGTTACATAATCAATCATACTGCCAAAGTTCACGTACCCCATAAACAATGCATACTCACAGAATGTCATCAATGAGTTAAATTCAATATTTTTAAGTTTTGTGGAATAATAAGTCCGAAAAATATAGAAGAGCATTAATTGTGGAAGATAAAAGAGGTATAAACAGCGCGGTGGACGTTGACCTATGCTAAAACTATGAAAATAAATTTCAAGTGCGTCTTTTTGACAATTACCAACTGGAAATTAATCAAAACTACTTCCCTGAAATCAATGCGGACGCCGGAAGTCCTCTATATTTGAAAGAACATTGATGTCTTTAAATCATCAAGCAAAAACTAAAAAAACTTTACCTGTCTTCCATAGGTCGCACTGAAACTTGGATTTTACCCTAAAAATCCAAAACCGAAGCAAAACCGTCCTCCTTTTTCGAAATAAGAAAACAAATTATAAGCAACTATCACATCAAAAACACAACCAGGGGCTTTATCTTCTCCATTCCTGGATCAATTCTGGATTAATTTTTGGAATGATAAGTAATAGATGAAACTGGAAAATTAATGACAATTCATATTTGAAAGTTAATCGAGTAAACATAACTGGATAAGTGAGATAAAAAAAAATAAAAGTTAGTAACCTTTGAAACGTGATAAATACAAATTCTCCTTGTTCAAAGTATCAGTAAAAAAAAATTGAAGTAAGAACAACTTATACGGACAAAATAACAACCTTTTTTTTACATCTATCAATAGATAAGCATGCACAAAAATGCAAAACGGAAATTGTTAAACCATACTACACAAGTACTGAATACCTCTTTGTGTTAAAAGCTGATCAGAAAATTCTCATATTTACCTGGGAATAAATCTATTATAGATAACAGAATAAAACAATAAAGGGGGTAAACTAATACATAAAAATACAGCTACAAAATGCAGAAAATTCATACACAAAATATTAAACCCCCATTTGTCATTGCTGTGAAACACAGAGAATTTAGAATATTTCTTTACGGGTAAATTCTTAATAGAATTTTGAAATGCATCTTAAACACACTGAGCAGGGGTTCCAGACCCTTAAACAAGTAGAATTTTTAGTTCTAGGGTACAAATTTTTGTTGAATACAAATACATAAACATACTGCTCGCATACACATTGGTTTTTCAATATATAAAGGTTACCTTTGCATAGAAGGTCAAAGCCCATAATACTTAAGTTTATTAATAGATGAGCTACATTTAATTAATATTATGAAAACACAGAATCCATGCAAGTTTCTTGAGAAATTGTAAAAATCTGAAATGAATTTTAGAACTTAATATATAAAAACATGTATTTGTTTTAACTATAAGGTTTTTGTTAATTAAACTGTTACTTTCTTTAAATTGACCGTGAACTGTTTGTATTTGTTGTTTAACTAAAAATAAACGGGCTGGCATTTGCCGGTTCCAAAAGAAAAAATCAATGTTTCGACATCAGCTGTATCTTTAGCGGAAACTCAATTTACCTTTAAGAATACAAGATCATGGTGACATTGATCATTGGTAACATTGATGGACATGCAGGTGGCATGTCCGACCGTCTGTTTGTCGTCAAAAATAAGCTTTTTACGCACTATAGAATCAGCATTGTTTGTTTAATCTTACTGAAACGTGATCAGAATGTCCGCCTGAATAAATACGGAATACAGACAGTCGGCTGATCTGCGGCGTCGTATCTTTGAGTTGACAGTGTAGTTCCGGGATCGCCACGAGAGGCGGAGCCTCGAGTGGGATCCTGACTACAGGCAGCCAACGAGAAAGATACACACGCAGATCAACCGACTGTTAAAATATACCTTTATTATATACCTTTTAATGAATATCATATATGTTAAAATTCATATAAACATTAATTTGCAGGAGCCATTAATGGCAAAATCAACATAACGTCACTATTTCCGTGTCACGTTTTATATGAGGTCGATGACGTCACTTCCTTCTTTCCGTGTATTGACAGACAATTAATAAAAGTAAAATGTAAGGTAAATCATCTTTCATGTATTTACCGCGAAAAAGATGCTGTATTCATTTGTATTCAAATGTGACATTAAAAAAATGTGACGACAATGAAACTACACTTATTTTACAGCATCAATGTGGATCTTTTTTTCAACTTTTAGCGTAGGAATATGATATGAATATGCATTTGTGTACAACTTCTACACGGTGGACAGATAAGATACGGTGGCTAAATCTTAATCTGATACGGAAAATTTGATACGGGATGTTGTATTTTCACTGCACAAATACATAAGAAAATTCAGATAAACATTAGTAGGTATATAATAACATCTTAGATCAGTCTGGTACTTGATTAAATCTAGGTCACCCATTACTTTACAGAAAAACGTCTTTATTTTAAGGTTTTCAGTGAAATGTTGATATATATCAGTGAAATAAAATGGGTATTTCTACTGTTTCAAAGCAGTGAAAATATTTTCATTTTTATTTTCACTGTTTTTGTCGAACTACTTTTAACCATACATTCTTAACAAAGTCCCATATTTTCACACCCAGAATCTCCAGGTCGTCCTCCATACAAAAAGTTTTTACTACACATGATTGATTGAGTGGTTAATTACATTAAAATACTTAGCTTTATCCAATTTCTCACCTATGATACATATTTCCCCTCATTTATCGGTGATAGAACTTTACACAAATCGAAAAATAGCTGTAAAATTTTTTATTTTTGAAATAAAAACATAGGGTTGCGTTGGTATTCATTTTCTTAGTTAGATCATTTTCTATCCATCTATGGCAATTTTGAATCAAAATTTGAGAAAAGTTGATTTTCTTTTTTCTCACCACCATCCAATTTTCACAGTAATTTATACTTGTATGATCATGGTCTGAAACCTATAAGTCACCTATAAAAAGTGGAAAACTACCTCTACAATCGCTCATTATTCACAAATGCATTATGCAAATTGTGACAAATTTGCACTTAGGGTCAGCCGTGGACCGAGCATTTTTTTAATGAATGAACAGCTGATTGAGTATTACGCCACGATTCATGGTGTGACGTAGTGCAGACTTATTTAATAAAAAAAATCAATTTAGGCCCATATCTACGAATTGATGCTTCATTCTCGCTGTATGATAAAGATAGATATGACTTCTCTTAAATACTTTTATCTGAAATAATCAAATATTTTGGAACTACACTGTACTTTTGTTGCGTTTTCAGTAATGATGGTAGTAATCATTCTGGGGTTTCCATGGGAATAAGAAATACTATAATTCCAAATTTCATTGAATATTTTGTTAAAAACATAAATAAAGAAAATTTGTTAGTTTCAGTGAAATATCAAATTTATTACAAGTGAACAATTAACATTGATATTTTCACGAGTATGCCCAGCCACGAGTGAAAATGGCATTTGTCTGGTGTTCAATAGAGTTGTTCACTATAGCAATCTACTTGTGAAATAAAATTGATATTTAAATGACAAATATCCTCTATTTATTTTAAGTTTTCCAGTGAATTATAGAGTCTTCTCAGTGAAATAAAAGTGATAATCCACAGTTTTGAAACGGCTGATAATCGTTTTTATTTTCACTGTTTTTGCAATCTTTTACCCGGATTCACGTCAAAAAGTATACCGAGCGTAATTAATGCTGGAAACCTTGAGACGATGACGTTGTTAAACTGACGTCATGTGTGCTATGTTTTCTGATAACGCTTCCCGCGATTTTTGATATCTTATAGAAAAAAACTCAACAAAAGTAGAGTTTTAACCATAAAATAAACAGAATTATTGTTGGTATAAGTGTAATATCACTTTAATGTCACTCCTGAACACCAAAAGTAGTTATTTTCACTCGTGGCTGTGAAAATAATATCTTGGTGCCCACTGGTGACATTATATAGAGGATAATTGTTGCTTTCGGTGTAATATCACGAGAGCACTCGCCGAGTGGGCAATAAAAGTAAGAAGTACTGTGGGAAAATAATAACTTTTGGTGTCTAAGGAGGAAATTATCGTGATATTGGCATCAAAAACCCAAAATTTTCTAAGCTTTATTTTATGTCTAAAAATCATTTTTGTTGTTTTTTTTTCAATATAATTATCGAAAATTGCGAGAAACAACATTGAGGCCACCCGCAAAGATGACGCTATTTTAACGACGTCATCGTTGCTAATAGTTTCCGGCATTCAGTACGCTTCCGTATACTTTTGACGTTAATCCGGATAATGATATTTTATTAATTTCACTGAGTAAATAGTGATAAACTCTATCGGGATATTATTCATCGTTATATTTCGATAAACCACCGAAAAACATAAAAATATCACGTGGTATTACACCAAAACCAACAATTATCCTCTCTTATATAATAAAACTATAAAGAGATCATATCTTTGAATTCCTAATGCAAATGACTGGCAACTCTTATATAGTCAAAGCAAAATCAGTCTGAGGAAAGGTAAGAAGTTGACTCTCTGAATAAACTACCTTGAATTAGATTCTCAACAGAGAATTATTTCTATGTTTTCCTTTACATCATATACATGACAGCATATTTTGTATTCTTGGAGCATTTATTGTTCGTTTATGAAATAACATCCGATCCAGCGGTGTTCATCAAGTTTAACAAACAATGATTTGGAGCACCGATACGGCAGTAATTAGCTACGAAGGCCGGAGGCTTGGGAGGAGCACAACTGCGCATCAGTACGACAAATCATTGTTTATTAGATGAGCAAATAACGATGAAAGGATGCTATTTCGATTCTAACATGACCAGATATTACAAAAAGTGAATAAACGCAAAGCGTTATTTTCTACGCGAACGCTCAATTGCCTATGCGCCGTAATATGACGTCATGTTTACACAAGCATAATGGTTCCTGGCATAGTTTATGGCTTTGAATATAATACAACTTTTCTTACCTTTTGTATATAGAGATAAAAGCGAGTCATGTTAGAATCATGCATATTTACCGTCATCTTGAAATAACAAACACTGAATGCAATAATAATTACAAAACTAATTAATAAACTTTCATTATACGAATGAAGTCGTTGAAAATGTGAGACTCTTACCGTTGCTTGTTTGGTAAGTTAAAATCTCAATACATTAATGTAAGGATATTCTCGAATTAAGGAAATAACATCCGATCCAGCGGTGTTCATCGTTTAATTAAGAAATAGTAAATGCCTCTCCCTGTATTTTATCGTTGAATAAAATATAAATTAGGATTTGATGCGTAGTAATTAAACTACGAGTGATTAGGGAACAATTTATTATTTCGATTCTAAAGTGTTATTTCTTTGAAAACAATCCTGAACTTTATTTAACGCGTAGTAGTACATCATTGTAACCTTAAAACGCGAGATACGATTGACATGTACGTGAAGTTGGCAGTAGCAGTAGCAGCAAAATGCAAATTGGCAGTAGCAGTAGTTGGCAGCAGTAGCAAAATCGTGAAGTTGGCAGTAGCAGAAGCTGGCAGTGGCAGTAGCAAAATGTGAAGTTGGCAGTAGCAGTAGTAGCTGGCAGTAGCAGGAGCAAAACGGGAAGTTGTGGGTGCAGTAGCTGGCAAAGGAGTAGGTAAAACCAGAAGTTGGCAGTAGCAGAGCTGGCAGTAGCAGTAGCAAAATCCTTAGTTGGCAGTAGCAGAAGCTGGCAGCAGCAGGGGCAGAAACGTGAAGTTGGCAGAAGCAGTAGTTAGCATGGTAAGGGGTAGCAGAAAACGTGAAGTTGGCGGTAGCAGTAGCTGGCAGTAGCAGTAGCAAAATCGTGGGGCTGGCAGTAGCAGTAGTTGGCAGCAGCAGTAGCAAAATCGTGAAGTTGGCTAGCAGTAGCTGGCAGTAGCAGTAGCAAAACGTGAAGTTGGTAGCAGCAGCAGCAGTAGCAAAAACGTGAAGTTGGCATTAGCAGTAGTTAGCAGTGGTGGCAGTAACAAAACGTGAAGGCGGTAGCAGTAGCTGGCAGCAGCAGCAGCATAATCGTGAAGTTGGCAGTAGCAGCAGCCGGCAGTAGCAGTAGCAAAATCGTGAAGTTGGCAGCAGCAGTAGCTGGCAGTAGCAGTAGCAAAATGTGAAGTTGGCAGTAGTAGCAGTTGGCAGTAGCAGTAGCAAAAATGAAGTTGAGGTAGCAGTAGCTGGCAGTAGCAGTAGCAAAATGCGGGGTTGGCAGTAGCAGTATTGGGCAGTAGCAGTAGCAAAATCGTGAAGCTGGCAGTAGCAGTAGCTGGCAGTAGCAGTAGCAAAACGTGAAGTTGGCAGCAGCAGTAGCTGGCAGTAGCAGCAGTAAACGATAACTCAAGAATGCTTGGGCCCAGGGCATTTTTTTTCAATTGGGAGAGGGGGAGGGAGGGAGTCAAGGTCACTGTTATTGAAAATATATTTTTCGAATTTTATTTTTTCGATCATTAAATTGTTTCAAGGGGAAAAATTTTTGTAGGTCAAGGTCAAGGTCACTGTTACTAAAAATAGATTTTTTTCAATATTTCTTTGAGTTTTACCACGTTTTTTAACATAGTCTTTATCGATCTTTTTTTAACTTTTTATCTATAATAATCATGCATATAATAATATTTTAACAAATGTCACAAACAACGTATGTCGTTAACGACTGTAAGCAGTTAAACATAGACATAGACACAAAAATTTCTGTAAATGAGCTCAGGGAGATAGTGATACGGGGTTGCCTACAGTGACTGAACATCTTACTTTATAATGGTTTTGTTGCTATGAGATCAAACTTGCTGTGCTTGCACACTATAAAACAAATAACTGGGATACACCTCGTTTGAATTCAAAGCGCAAAACAGTCTACTTGACGTCGTGTTGTTCCCGCTGGCATGCTCAATTAGTTCGTTTCATTTGAATTTGCAACTTTATGCCTTTATAAAGTTCGTGCTTGCTACGGTTACAAGGGCCTGTCTTATCAAAAAATCGTAACTTACGAGGTATTTTACGAGACCTGGTTTGGTAAGTCAGAAGATACGAGAATATTTACGATTCTTATAAAGTGTTCATGGAGTGAAAGCCCTCGTAAGTCCGCAGAATCTGATCTGATCGCATTTCTCGTAACTTTCTCGTGGTTAAAAGAGGGACGTAGTCTATTTTATCGAACGGCGTGTAACCATAACGCGCACTTGCTCGGAAACAACAACGCCGGTAAAATGTGAAACTAATATTTGGGGTACCTGTAACTGACGTCCGCATAAATCCCATGTGGCTGTTTTATATGTAGAGGAAAAACAAATAATATGTCTAGCCTCAATAAATAATACCAGAAACAACTATCATCTTCAAAAATCATAAGCGAGGTAAGTTTGAAAGTGCTTCACATTTTTTCGACCAACACAAAGTGTGACGGTTAGCCGAACATCTCTAGTAGAGACAAAATTTTATTTTACATTCGTGGAATTAACAGTTAAACATTAGCTACGAGTAGCTGTTGACCGGCGACTCTAGCTTTATAGTGCATTTACATACATCCACATACTTTTATACGCATGTTAAAATTGTTTAGGCCCCTAAATATAGTCAAAATAATGAAATGACGTCTTGAGATTTTGTTTTTGCTAAGAATCTCACTGTAACAGAGAAGAGGTATTGCCCATGGAAAAAACAATATCTCGACTCCTGACAATTAGTTGGACTAGTTTCTAAAGGCCTGGGGATAAATCCAAGGCGGTTTTGGTGATTTAATTAATTTGTACAGTATACGAGAAAGAGATGTTCAGTTTATATAAATCAACAAAATATGTTGTGTTGAGCATTAAGATAAGATATTATTTTTAATCGGCAAGTCATTTATAATTAACAAGCTGTCGAGCTTTGGACAACCGAGCATAATCTTACTCTTAGTCATGTTAGTTGGTCATTTAGTCATTTCTTTTCTAATTTCAATGTTTTGGCTTCAGGTGTCTAGAGGTTTTAGATCAACTGTTCTTCATTTAAAAATGTCAGATCCATCAAAACAGAATAGACAAGACCTGGAACCAGAGTGAATGAATTAGGCTGGCCAATAAAGCTCCTATCAAACTGCACAGAAACTGGCAATTCTTCATTCATTTTACTTGTGATGCGAGTGGTAGGTTTATATCTTTGAACAAAATTTTATACTAATTTATTTAAGCTCGATTGTGAAGAAAAGTCCGCATCTGCCAACCTGCGAAAAACAGTGGCATTTGAGGAGGTAAGGTCGTGACCCCAGTAGGGCTTCAAATATGACAACTCCTCCGGGGATGAGGGGCAGACGCATTAGGCTCAAACACAACAACCCCCTTTTTATGAATATTGTAAATTATATACTAAATGTCTCTAACTTGAATAATTCTTAATCAAGCATTGAAATTGTCGTGAATATTTACTAGCATAATATCTGGGACAAGTTTGATAACCAGCTAAAGCGCAGGTGTCATTCTGGAGTTCTGGCACTTTAAATGCCAACATTGGATGATTTTTTTAATTAAGGGTTGTCCAATCTTTTTAACTTAAATCATTCCTATCCAGTTTTCACTAAACTAAATCTTGGCCAAGGTCCATAACCAGCCAATAAGCCATGGACGACTTCGGAGTTATCATCATTTGAGAGCCAAATTTGGAAACAATTTAGAGCTGCCAATTGATGTAAGTATATTTTGTGATAGTAATTGCATTAAAGTTTTGTATTTATTTGATTTGTGAAGTGCCAACACAGAGAATGCTACACATCTGCACTCTTGAAGGGCATGCAGAAACGATAGCAAAGTTGTACTATGGACAGTTTCAGCTTTCTGGAAATCTTATTTGATGCGGAACACTGAAAAGCATGTACACAAACACAAAAGTCCAGTGATATTTATTTCTTTGAGGCCTGTAAAATAAATTTAACGTAATTTCTCTTTTGTATTTCTGTTCATGGGCACTTCTGGAATTGCTGCTTATTTTACCTCAATGGCTTCTCATTCATATCTGAAAATGTAAAGACACAATAAATTAGGGGTGGTTGATGTTCATTTTGTATGTCACTCAACCAAATGGGAAAAGTTATATTGTTTCAAGTTACTATTCTAAACTGTAAGTTTTTTAAAACTTGCATGACTTTTAAATAGACAAATATTACTCTTTCAATGCGGCACTTAAAGAATTCAAGCTACACTTGAAAGTGTTACATAAGCAATTGTTATGAATGAGTCATAGCCCATCAGTCATTTGGGTATATAGCCATAAAAACCAACCAATTGATTTGCTGATCAGTAAGAGTCAGTTGGTAAGCAACAGCTACAAATGAAACAGTCATTAGAGAAAGCCAGTTCATTAGTCAGTAAGAGGAACTTAGTCATATTTAATCAGTCAGAGTGGCAGTCAGCGAGTCAAGAAGTCAGCCACACTTGCGCAGTCAGTAAGACCCAGAGATAGTCTATCAATATCATAATCAGTCAGTTGCAGTTTATGGGGATAAACTAGTCATACTTCATGACTGATAGTCAATCAGCAGTTCAATATGGGGAGTTCATAGTCATAATTGATGACTGATATTCAATCACTAATTCACCGATATTGAGTCTTAGTCATAGGTGATGACTGGAAAGCCAAATCAGCAGTTCATATTAAGGTAATGTTTTAGTCATAATTAATGATGACTACTATTCAATCAGCAGTTCTTTAAGGGATGTTCAGTCATAATTGATGACTGGATAGTCAATCAGTAGTTCATTTAGGTGATGTTCAGTCATATAAATGATGACTGGATAGTCAATCAGTAGCCCAGCTTATGGGATGTTCAGTCATAAATGATGACTGAGTCAATCAGCAGTTCATTAAGGGGATGTTCAGTCACACTGATGACTGATAGTCAATCAACAGTTCATAAAGGGGATGTTCAGTCATAATTGATGAATGGTAGTCAATCAGCAAGTCATTAAGTGGATGTTCACCCCTAATTGATGACTGATAGTCAATCAATAGTTCAGAAGTGGATGTTCAGTCATAATTGATGACTGATAGTCAATCATTAGTTCAATAAAGGGATGTTCAATGATAAATGATGACTGATAGTCAATCAGTTGTTCATTAAGGGAATGTTTAGTCATAATTAATGACTAATATTCAATCAGCAGTTCATTAAGGGGATGTTCAATCGCTATTGGCGATGACTTATAGTCAATCAATAGTTCATTACCGTGATAAACAGGCATAACTGGGCGACCCTGACCGTCAATCAGAAAGCCATTAAGGGATGTTCAGTCACATTTGGCTTACTGATCGCCAATCAGTGTCTGGCAAGTGGAAATATAATTGATGACTGATGCGGAACCATTAGTTCAATAAAGGATGTTCAGTCATACTTCATGACCATGGAGTAGTCAATCAACAGTCTATTATGTGGGATGTCTATTCATACCTCACGACTGCAGTCAATCAGGCGGTCATTATGGGGATGTTCTGTCATAATTGATGACTGATAGTCAATCAGTAGTTCATAAAGTGGATGTTCAGTCATAATTGATGACTGATAGTCAAACCATTAGTTCAATAAAGATATGTTCAGTCATAATTGATGCCTGATAGTCGATCACCAATCCATTACGGGAATGTTTAGTCATAATTGATGACTAATTTTCAATCAGCAGTTCGTAAAGTGGATGTCTGTCCATAATTGATGACCCCCACCCCCGACAATCAGTAGTACATTAAGCGGTTGCCCAGTCATAATTGATGGACTGACAGTCAATCAAAGTACTTCATTTAGGGGATGTTCAGTCGTAAAATGATGACTGATAATAATCAGCAGTTCATTAAGGGGATGTTCAGTCATAAATGGTGACTGATAGTCAATCAGCAGGCCATTTAGGGGATGTTCAGTCATAAACCATGCGACTATAGCCACAGTTCACATAGTGGATGTTCAGTCACATTTGATGACTGATTGTCAATCAGTAGTACATTAAGTGGATGTTCAGTCACAATTGATGACTGATAGTCAATCAGTAGTACATTAAGTCGATGTTCAATTATAATTGATGACTGATAAGGTCAATCAGGTAGTTCATTAAGGGGATGTTCAGTCGTAAAATGATGACTGGAAAGTCAATCAGCAAGTCGTGACGGGCGGGTGTTCAGTCGTAAATGATGACTGATAGTCAATCAGCAGTTCATTAAGGGGATGTCTAATCACACATACGACTGAGGGTCAATCAACAGTTCAAAGTGATTGCCCAGTCATACTGATGACTGATCGTCAATCAGCAAGCCATTAAGGGATGTTCAGCTCAAGCATTTCGACGACCGATAAACAATCAGTAGTTCATAAAGTGGATGTTCAGTCGGCAATTGATGACTGATAGTCAATCATTATTCAATAAAGGGATGTTCAGTCATACTTCATGACCGAGTCAATCAGTTCATAAAGGGGATGTTCAATCATAATTGATGACTGGTAGTCAATCAGCAAGTCATTATGGGGATTAAATTAGTCATAATTCGATGACTACAGTCAATCAATAGTTCAATAAAGATATGTTCAGTCATAATTGATGACTGATAGTCGATCACAGTTCATATAGGGAATGTTTAGTCATAATTGATGACTAATATTCAATCAGCAGTCTGTAAAGTGGATGTTCAGTCATACTGATGGCTGATAGTCAATCAGTAGTTCATAAAGGGGATGTTCAGTCATAAATGATGACTGATAGTCAATCAATAGGTTCAATAAGTGGATGTTCAATACATTTGATGACTGATAGTCAATCAGTAGTACATTAAGTGGATGTTTAGCCATAATTGATGACTGATAGTCAATCAACAGTTCATTAAGGGATGTTCAGTCATAAATGATGACTGAGAAACAATCAGGGCAGGCCATTTAGGGGATGTTCAGTCATGCAATGATGACTGATAGTCAATCAATAGTTCATTATGGATGTTCAGTCACATTTGATGACTGATAGTCAATCAGTAGTACATTACAATGGATGTTCAATTATAATTGATGACTGATAGTCAATCAGTAGTTCATTAAGGGGATGTTCAGTTGTAAATGATGACTGATATTCAATCAGCAGTTCAATAAGGGGATGTTCAGTCACACCAATGACTGGATAGTCAATCAACAGTTCATTAAGGGTATGTTCAGTCACAATTGATGACTGACTATCAATCAGCAAGCCATTATGGGGATGTTCAGTCACATCAGATGAGTCATAGTCAATCACGCTCATTACGGGGATGTGTTCAGTTACAATTGATGACTGATAGTCAATCATTAGTTCATTAAGAGGATGTTCAGTCATACCTTATGACTGATAGTCAATCAGTAGTTCATTAAGAGAATGCTCAGTCATAATTGATGACTGATATTCAATCAGCAGTTCTTTAAAGGGATGATCAGTCATAATTGATGACTGATTGTCAATCAGCAGTTCTTTAAAGGGATGATCAGTCATGCAATTGATGACTGATAGTCAATCAATAGTTCATTAAAGGGATGCCTGTCATAACTGGGATGACTGATATTCAATCAGCAGTTCATTGAGGGGATGATCAGTCATAACTGATGACTGATAGTGAATCAGTATTTCATTAAGGGGATGCTCAGTCAAGTAATTGATGATTAATATTCAATCAGCAGTTTATTAAGAGAATGCTATTCATCTTACAAAGGTGAATCTTTGCATGAGGCACCAAATACTACCAAATATAAGGTATATTATGAGAAAAATTAGCTACTGTAAAAATTAATGGCTAGACACATGAATTAAAAACTACACCTGAATTCCATCAGCATCTCCTGCCCCAGCAACACATCCATCCTATCACCTCTTAACATTTGTCTATAATATCAATTGTATACAAGTACTTACCATCGGGGTTAAGGATCTTTGCACATTATCTTTCAACTGGCAGGCTGTAGGACAATCTCTCAGGCTATTGTGAATATAAAGAAAGCACACTGATGCTCACAGTTAAATGCAGCCATGCTATCACTTTAAAGATCTGTAAATAAAATAGTTAATAACAATTTGATTTTCCAAGTTATAAACATATGAAATCTGAAGAGTAGGAAGAATATTGTTCCCATATTCAAACTTGTTTGTTGAGGTTCCAATGAAGTTTTGCACAAACTCGAGGACAGTGCCCCCATTATATGTTAAAACTCATAAACACCATTCTCTATTTGTACCATGCATGTTGTTTTAAGTGTCCATGTATATGTATTGCATAATTGTCCTAAATCTATCTTATCTATAAAATATGAATGGGTAGTTACTAAAATAAATTCTTCATATACTTAAATATATTTATTTTAAGGAAAATCTTGGAAACAGAAATCCATTTGCTTGTTGTGAAACTCCCACTTCCTGTCAATATCAGGTTGAAGTTTCCAATACATGTTTCTTTCAAAATCAAATAGTGTTGCAAATATTAGTATTAAATCTAAACTGGAAACTTCTCATTTCCTCTTAATTCTGGAATATAATGGTAACTCAAATATAAACATGAGCAAACAGCATGACAGCACACTCGATCATTCGGAAGAAGTTGTTGGGTGAAATGGGTTTTTGGTTCTAAGAACAGGAGTATTGTGTAATTGTCTATAAGAAATAAGGTCAAAGATATGAAATCCTTGTTCTAAAGACCTTCGTGAAATGTACATTACATTCAAAGCCTTTACTCTGGGACTTTTTTGTCAACTGGAGGGAGAAGGAGGGGATACCTCAAAGAAATGACATAACCTTGTAAATTTGATCATGAATAACTTTGTAACTTTTCAAAATTGATATGTATTGAATTAAAAAGCATGACCGCTGCATGCTGCGTAATTATTCATAATATTTCAAAAGAAAGCCATTTCGAGTATTTCCATGTTAGTCTGGTAAAAACTGTGACAAAATCTTCTAAGTTAAAAGGGGGCATAAATGTACAAAACTGGGAAAATAAATGGTGAAGATGCTGACAGGAAGCATATATTTTAAGTTTTAAGTCCATAAGCAAAATTAAAGTTAAAAGGGGTATAAATCTGTCAAAAATAAAAACAGAGTTATGGGGATTAATGGCTCAGATGATGATGCTGATGGTAGACACATACTTTGAGTTTTAAGTCAATACCTTTGATAGTATTCAAGATATTTAAATTTATAAAAATCTTTAACAAAAATTGTAAGTTAAAGTAGGGGCATAAATCTGTCAAAAATCAAAACAAGAGTTATGAGGATTGTTTCAGGTGCAGATGTTGATGGTAAAGATACATTTTGAGTTTCAAGTGAATACCTTGATAATATGCAAGATATTTGAATTTATAAAAACTTAACAAAAATTCTAAGTTAAAAAGGGGGCATAAATTGACAAAATCATAACAGAGTTATGCAGATTGTTTGCCCAGGTGAAGATGTTGATGGTAAAGATATATTTTGAGTTTCAAGTCAATACCTTGATAATATACAAGATATTTGAATTTATAAAAACTTTAACGAAAACTCTAAGTTGTAAGGCATAAATCTGTCAAAATCAATACCTTTGATAGTATTTAAGATATTTGACTGTGTATTAAAAACTTTGACCAACGCAGACGCCGACAATCACACTGGGGCTTAGTGTAATAGCCTCTTTATTCTTCGAATAGTCTAGCTAAAAATGAACATATTCATTTAACTCTATCCTGCTGTGCAGTTTGATCATGATCTGCACTTTTGAATATCACTGAATAGGGGATTTTCAGTGATAACCCATTCAACAAAGTCATGGTAATTGTCCTAACTGGAAAGACGCAATGTACAGGATAGTCAATTTAAGACATTACAGGGTATTGAATGGTCAAAGGAATCTACATTTTTTACTTTATGTGTTTGGAAGTCACATTTTCCTTGAAAATTACATGATGACAAAAATATTTTGGACATTATTAGTTCTGTAAATTTGGGTAAAGTTGGTGTGTATCAATCAAGCAAGTAATCTATCTGTTGCCAAGATTGGAAAAAAGCATTTATTGTTACAATATTGAATGGTATCAGACTGAAATTTCTTTTGGACTGAAATAAATTGAAATCATGACACAAAGAGATTTATTATCTTTACTGCATTTTGCTTGAATAGTGTTGATCGGCTAGCTCAATGGTTCGAGTGCTTGCTTTGATAATACCTTGTGTAGGCATGTTGGCTGGGATTATGTGGTCAAATGCCGGGCAAGGAGTTTTTCTCCGGGTACTCCCAAGCCTAAACGCACCCTATAAAGACCACAGCAACAAAGGTGATCCAGCTAAAGTTGGTTCTTTTACATGCACGTATGGATATTACCAATACACATGAGACTACATCTGGTTTTCGAACCAGTTCATTCTGACTTGGCTGTTATTTGAAAGGCCTTGCACCCAGTACTCTGCCGAGATTTGTACCAGGGACTCTCAGTGTATTGGTAGTCTAGAGCATTACACTTGACCACTGCACCACCATGTGATCAGGACCCTAGAAAGAGATCATATCTTCTAACAGAGTATAATACATTGTGTTTTGGGTAAAAGGCATGGAACATGGACAGTGAAATTTTTAGAACTCAGACAAGAAGTAACCAAATACCCACTGAGGAGAGGTGGGGTGTAGAGGGGAGGGTTACAAGTCTGCCGCTCATCCTAGAGGTTGCGGGTTCGAGCCCTACTGGGGTCAATGCACTCATACCTTCATATGACACCAGTACTGGTTTTTCCAGGGAAGTAGACTTGGAGGAGTGACTTGATAAGTTTTCCAATCTTTCTTCACAATCGAGCTAAAATAAATTAGAATAAACTAAATACCCACTGGGTTTCTGATTATCAGACATGGCTATTTCATAGATGCATATATATATATATAAACTCCGTATATAACGACCCGGATATACCGAAAATCCAATATAAGGAACAAATTCTTTCTGGCCCGACTTTTCTTTCTTTATTCTTTATGAAAATGTTATATGGATATAACCAACCTAAATATAAGGGTCACATTTAATGGTCCTAAGGAGTTTGTTATAAGTGGAGTTTACTGTAGCAAATTAACATAAAAAGGGCTGCCGGTGATACAGTATGAAGAAATTGTTTGCATTACAGACGGTACAGACTATGCATGTTTCAAAGAACAGTGTTCATGGTTGCAGTTGACACAGACAAGAGACCAATCTCACCTTTGGATCAGATTTCTATAAATTCCTGCATTTCTAATAGCTTTAGTATTTGTCTGTACCAATAAAACTGATTTCAAAAGCCATTTGCTGTATGAAACAGAAAAAAAACTCAAACTTGCAGGATGAAGGCTTTGCATGATGTCATTCTTTGACATTAAGTTGAATAACTAGGTAAGTAACAACCTATCGTGCCATGGCATAGACATACATCTCAGGAAGCACAAAAAACAAGTGCTACTGCCGTTAAGATCTCAGGTGCACTGTACATGAAATACAGAATTTTATTTCATTTCTGTCAATTTGTTTAGAAAATGAGCCATCCTTTTTATAGAGGCATAGGTAATAAAATTTCATTCCTTTCTTGTTTCATACCAAAATGGTACATGGTACCAGTAAAAAGACACTAATCATGTCAAGTCTGTAGGTCTTAAGTAGCAGCATGTACATAAATGAAGTTTCTAGGAGGTCTGATGGGTTAAAACAGCCTCTGTGGTAGAGGGGTTAGGAGTTGTTGAATTGAAACTTCCTTAACCCCTATAGATGACGCGGGTATCAATATTAATGGGCTATCAATCCGAGGTCCCCGGTTCAATTCCCGGCCAGGGCACTGAAAATTTCCAGCTGCCTAGAGATAACCAGGTTACAAATAACAGAAGCGGGGCCTCTCATGCATCGGTACATATACTTGTAGGTTATCGCATACACATGGCAATAATAGTCAGTTGTGACTGGTTGCCATTATCAGAAAAATAAAGAAATAAATAGACGGAGGACAGCAGGCCCCAGCTCTGATACTGACCATGCTGACCCTAGCCTAACTAATTGTGCGTCAGGGCTTTTAGCTTTATACGACGGCCGCCCTTAAGACTAGTAAGTGTGAAAAAAAAAAAAAAAGAAGGATTAGTAAGTGTGAATGGTGGTGGTCACATAAAACCCACTGTCGTGTAAATCGGAGTTTAATAGTGATAAACTGGAGTAAATATATAAATTTTATATGGAAATTAATCGTGAACTTGAGAGGAATACGTTTATGAACTTAAATCTACTGATACATTTGTGGTAATGAAGTTATAGTGATAAATTGGATAGACAATAGTTCTGTCTTTCACTCAAAACGCCCGGAGGTGATCTTTCAAGCAGATCTCGCATTGGATTATTATCCGAGGTATATCTAATTGACGATTTCTTTGGTGACATTGTTGTGACTTACATCAAAATGTAACATAATAAAACTGGCCATACTAATATCCGCCCTCTGGCCTCTTGTGATAATTTCTGACATTTGGTGAACTGCTTAAACAACTCCGGACACAACGATCGTCACGCGATGAGAAAAGCGCACATCGGGCATATCATATATGGTTCTGCATAGTGGATGCTAGGCGGCGTTTACTAAACAACGGCTCGTGCCGGTCCACTGTAGGAACACGTGCATACTGGATTTATCACGACCATATTTTGACATTATTTTGACTTTATTAATCTCGCTAAATCTTGTTGAACTGACTTTCCTGTAGACGCTCACGGCATAAGAATACGTGCTCGTGCCGGTCTACAGTAATCAAACAGACGCTGGCGGTGAAGTTTACGTGCTCGTGCCGGTCTGTGATATCTGAGATTTCAGAACAAACCTGACCAGGGTTGCAGCACCGATCGTTAACGGACAGAAAAGAGAACTAGAATCTACATGTACAATGGTAACCACCACGATGAATGATATACAAGGCGATATAAAGCAGTGCACAGTCACTACCAATGTGACTGTGCCTAAGGTAACCTTTTTATTTCTCGAGCCCGGCAGGTGATGATTGCGATGTACATACCCCGATTACATTTGGCAGTACAGATACTCACTTTACATGTGCCCAGAATCCATGCTCACACGTAGAAACCTCAGATTGTCACCAATTAATTATATCTGGATATAGTCAAAATGTTGATGTACTTTTGGACACTAGCTATGATTGCTTAAACCATGTTACTGCCCCCATGCTGGTCCCGTTACAGGCGATGCTACTACGATGCTTGACGACCCAGCAACGTCAACACGCACATATCATGAGTTCGAACCTGTAACCATAGACCACAATACCGAGGTGAAAGTGTCGGTTAACAGTGAACCACCCGTCGTCCCTGTGACGCAACCCGATTTCGACGACGATGTCGCGGTCAGCACCGAAAGTGATCAACAGGACAGGTTTGCTGAGGAATATAACAGACTCATTGTATGGTATTGAGACTTACCTGAAGGTATGTTCGTAGCTAGAATTCTTAGGGAATACTCTCACTCAGAATCAGACTTAGATGGTCTAAGACAGTTATACTTTGAGGCATTAAAAGCAAAATGATGACTTTCCCTTTGATTTGCAAGCTGAAATGAAACGTAGGGTGGCTACACGTAGGGGTGATACCGTGCCAGTTAAATTAGCAAATGACATTTACAAACTGGTGTCTGTATTGGAAGGTGAACCTTTCAATGCTATTCAAGACTTGCTTAGCAAAGGTAAACCCAAACCTCCACCCACACCGTTGCACAATCATATTTTGACAATAATGCCCATATTGGCCCAACTGCGTCTGATGTGAATATGTTAAAAGACACAATCTCCACAATACAGGCGGAAGTTCTTGGCATTAAACAAACTATTCATGCTAATGAAAACTTAGGGCGGATGAAATTGTATTAGTGCATCGGCAGTTAGGATACTTTTAAAGAATGATATAGTGCAAGGGAGACAATTACTGACCGATTGTTTATCTAATATGGAAGTTAAAGCGTCCCACAATATACAAATGTTTCTACAACCGTTGGTCCACAACTACATCATGCTAGCCGAACGCGTTGTGAATTTAGAAAACTTCCTCGACTCGAATGGTATATTGATTGCACAGAGACTTAATATGAATCCCTCTGATAATGTCATCCCTACGGTCACTGTCAATGCGCATGATCACACTGGGAATGAGGATTGTAATAGTGACGTTAACCGCAATGAAAGCGTTAATATTCCGATTTATAGTGACCGTATGCATGCGCAGTCCGTAAATGGTACGCCTCCACAAAGAAGTTGGTCGCCGTCGGTTAATACCTTAATAATGACAATCTGTATACGTCGCCGGCACAAAATAATATGAGTCGCGTGACGGCACGAACCCGATAAGCATGAAAATGCTGAAAATCAACAACAGGATTTCGAAAATGCCGACTGCTCACTCGACGAAGGACGCTACATTCCTGTCTTAGTAATAGATTCACATTCCGACGGTTTTACCGTGAAAATCACGTGATAAACCCAAGCGATATTGTATTCATGGCTACTCAAATATTGTTTCGCTCAGTGAGATATCTGAGCATGTTCAGAGCCAAGGTTTTAGCGTAACATATATACGCAAGACTCCGACAGTCCGCTCTCCTGATCGAGTCATCATACAGATGAACTTAAAAGCTGACGATACTTACTGATATGATAATGCAGGACTATTTCTGGCCCCGGGTGTTAAGTGTACGCTATGGCAATCTTCTGCTTCTATGTAACGCCGACGTCACGGTCGTAATGAAAGAAACTCAGGAACTACCTCTGCGCATGCGCACTAATCGACTTCCGCATAACGCTGGTTCCAATTCAAATACGGACAGACATTTCATCTCAGCAACACAATCACGATGAACATGTTGACAATTACTATGACTAGATATATTAACATTTATAAAACGATAATGGGTGTTTTTCATCATATCACAATATATCACCTGGTATTTCTTATGAGTACCCTTAACCTTGAACGTGGAACGCGTCGGGTATTATGTCTAGCTCGGCGTATTTGTGTGAATCATTATCGAAACATAGCATAGGACTTCTGTGGAATTTCAGAACACTTCTTGTACTCACATAATGTTTACTTTTACATTCCCTGAACTCAGACTACCAGGTACATGCAGTCTGTGATAAAGACCACTCTTTTCCAGCTCTAAGAAAAACGGGTAAAGGAGGTGTTGCTTTAATGTGGCATAAACGTTATGATGAGTATGTATCTCCTTTATGTATAGAAGATGATAGAATAGTTAGGGTTCAATTTCAAGTGTCTGAAAACCAGTATATGTACATTTTCCAAGTATATTTACTCATGCATCAACCACTCGGTAAAGTTCTTTTAGAGAATATATAAACAAACTCTATGATATATGGTATACATATAGTAGTTCGGGGACAGTCTTGTATCTCGGGGATTTTAATTCAAGTTTGAGGTCAACAGCGATCAGACACGGACAAGTTATTGTGTAATTTTTGGCAGATACTAACTTTTTGCCGATTAATTGCACAGATATTTGTACTGGTGCAAATACCACGTTTGTTTCATATGACGGCAAAAATCGAACTTTGATAGATTTTATTTGTTTACCCATTGAGCTTACTGAGGATGTCGGGCGCTGCGAAATACTTGATGACAATTGTTTGAATGTGTCCACCTATAGACCAGTTCTATGCACCATAAATGTTCAGTTTCTCGAAATGGTCAAGAAGATTTTACTAGAGGCGGTGATTTGATAAACTGGGCTAAATGCACACCCGAACAAATTGATTTGTATAATAACACTTTGTTATCAAATAGTGATCTTTACAAGAAATTACATGTAATGATTTTGATCTCGGACCCAGCATCTATTGATCGTGACCATGAAATAGTAGTACGCTGTCTTGTGGACGGCGCAAATGCGACTTTACCAAAGCTGACCCCCCGTTTCTTACTTGAAACCATATTGGAACGACCCACTTAAGCATTGTCATAGTGAAATGTCAAAACCCGGAAGAGTGGTGTAGACAAGGACGGCCGCGTGGTCACGAGTGGTCGGCTTACACCGAATATAAGAACGCCAAACGTGAATTTCGGCGCACCTATCGACGTCGTGTTGCGGAGCACATGGCTGAGGAAAACGCGGAAGTTGATCGCACTGCAGAGGTTGACCCCGTGACCTTCTGGAAAATACGACCAGGCGCCAAAACCCAGTAGATCTTCTGCCAATTCGGGTATTAAATTCAACGGTACGTTGGTCAGAGACAAAGTAAGAATAACACATGGTTGGCATGGCTACTTCAAAGAGATGTATGCTAATATAGATGATAATGACTATGACAATGTCTTTAAGACAGAGATATCGCAACGCCTACATGATACGTTACCTAATTTAGTTCCCGACCAGTCATGTGGCTGTAACGCCTGAACTAATTAGTGAAATCATAGACTAGTTTCCTAAAGGTAAAGCTGCGGGGCATGATAACGTTACTTATGAACATTATAAGTACGCTAAAAGTGTTGTTTCCCTGCATTGGCAAATATTTACACTAGAATGTTACGCTCAACGCATGTACCAGACAGTCTCTACATGGTGTGATTATTACTCTTCATAAAGGAGGTAATAAAAGAAAAGACGATCCGGACAATCACCGGGCTATTACCCTAGTTCCAGTAGGTCTTAAAACATATGAATTTGTTCTTATTGCACGATCAAAAGATGATATTCTCTCTACCATCAATATTCAACAAGGTGGATTTTAGGACGGTCTCTCGGGCTTAATGACGCCATTCATTTTAAGAGAAAGTATATTTTACGCTAGAGAGATATGGCTCAAAATTATATGTTCATTTTTAGACGGGCATAAAGCTTTTGATACTGTCTGGCATGATGGTTTATTTCATAAATTACTATTTGATACAAATATTGACACTACAACTTTCTTAGCGTTCCGTGCTATGTATCAAAATATGACCAGTTGTGTTCGATATAAAGGCGTTTATTCTGATTGGTTTCCCCTACTTCGTGGCACAAGGCAGGAGGAAAAAGTTCCTCGATCCTATATTTACTGTATATAAATGAATTGATAAATTTATTTAGAAAACAGCAACTGTGGCATAAGTGAGTACAATAATAACATAAGTGCTCCAACAGTAGCAGATGATATGACTTTGGTGTCTCTTTCAATTTCGGGTCTTAACACTATGCTGGATATTTGCCACAGATATTCCAAGAAATGGAGGTATGAGTACAATGCGCCTAAATGTGGAATTATTTCTTCAATGAGCATTTTAAAATAGACAATAACAGGGCTTTTCAAACTTGGTAATGAAGTGATTAACGGAGTAACCAATTATGTTCATCTTGGCATTAAATCAGACTCATTTCCTCTCGACGAAAGATATCGTTGAGGACTCTTGCAATAAACTACGTGGGACATATCTAGCATTGGGAACAGTGGAATCAGTCCCATTTGCTTAAACCCAATCTCTTCTATGGTGATCTATAGTTCCATCGTCATTCCAAAGTCTTTGTACGGATGCGAACTTTGGTCCACTCTCACTGGCTCCGACATTCAACGCCTAGAACAAATCCTATAGATTTTGCCTTAAGAATATTCAATCATTCCATCCATGTACCTCAACTGATCTCACTCTATTGTCGATTGGTGCAAATTCTATTGAGACAATAATTGACCATAAAAACTACAATTCTTAGGTCAGCTTTGTAGACTGTCAATAAATACCTCGCAAAAGGATTTTTCAATAAAAGACTTTTCCACTTTTAAATGGCGACAACAGTCACACGGATTTTTACCGGACATTTATCGCATATTGCAAAAATATGAGTTGAAGTATATTTTAGACAGTTATGCCGCTGACGGCATTTTTTCCATCAAAATATGCTTGGAAGGATTTACTTAGAAAATGTGTATTGTCTCGGGAGCTAACACTAATATTAAATAGACTAACTGAGCAATATAGTTTTGAATACCATGTTCTCCAAGAATTCATAGTCTTGTCTACTTTGGAATGTTGCAAGGCAAAATCATAAACTTATATACATGTGTAGGCAACTTATGAAAATAGTTTCACGTCACCTGTCTAGAAAATACACTACGGAATGCTCCAACTGCAAAAAGAGTATGTGAAAACATTGTTGAACACCTAGTGTGCTTTTGCCCAAATAAGGATTCTGAGAGAGCTAAATTGTGGGATTGTTTAATTGATAAGTGGGGATATGAAGGTTATCAATCTTTTATTGATATGTCGCCCGGATCAATGTGATAAACTTATACAAGTATCCGTGTTGTGCTCAATGAACGGGTTTATCAACCATGTATTTGCCTAGGACTATGCTTACTTGTTTAATGTAGCATCTGTACTAAAGCCAATAGACTGCCTGTTTATGTTACATAAATGCCAATATACATGGATGCTCTCCTTCAATTTGGCAATTTTATTGTACATGTGTGTTGTTGTGAATTGAAACACATCTTCTTGTTCTAGTACTTTCGCTTCGAAACTAGACTTAAGATTATGTTCTGTTCTGTAATGAATTTTGATTCGGTTGTATAATGTAGAATATATGCTTTCGATTTAATTTTCGCTAATATATTCATTTATACTACCGACGTATTCATGAAACTCTTGTAATTTATATGTTCTATAATATTTGAAGTGTACCATGTTTATGCATGTTACTCAATTTACAAATGTTACCATATGTATTTGATTATATGTACTATAACCTGTTTGTAACATATGTTATGCTCATCAGAATTGGTGGATTGCAAGATATATATGTCTGTAAAAATGTCAAAATATGGTTGGAACACATATTTAACCCATAGAACTTGTGAGTAAAGGACCCACTTAAAGTGTGACCTTTCTAATTTCATCTGCTAATGCCAGAATTGTGGGTGTGTATGAAAGCCATGCAATTCGTTCAATTTTTCATTCCAATGATTGGTCGGTCATGATAACCAATGTTGCCACCAAAATTGAGAGAAGGTGGTGAAATAAAAGTTCGAGACAATATGGCACGAAGATGCTTGTATAATTGGCATTTCATAAAACAACAATGATGTGAAGAAGTATTCCACTTCATCTGAATAGAAGAGAACTACTTCTATATCAATTAATGGTAATTTTAATTGTTGCTGTTGACTAGTTGAAACTAAAGGGAATGTTTTAGCTTTACTTACACTTCTATTATTTACTTCGCCTTCTTCTGCCCGATGGAAAAGCGTGCTGATTCGTCACTTGCAATGACGTAAGACCATGCAAACACTGTTGTGGAGCGTAAACAATAATATTTTTGTTTTCTAAGTGCATTCTTCTGCAGATATCTAACCGAAAGTAGTTGTAGTGATCATTCATGTTTGCCGCCATTTACTTGCGATATCGTAAATATTTACGAAGCTCCCTGACCCTCTCGTAAAGTTACGAGAAAATTGCGAGGAAATTTACGATATCGTAGTTACGAGAATGTTGATAAGACGGGTAAAAGATACGAGAACGTTATGAGACACTTACGAGAAAGTTACGAGAAATGTTTCCTCGTAAGTACAATGATAAGACGGGCCCTTTGATCTTGATTATAAATATGGGAGAAGATGTGGGGAAGGCCGGAAAGCCCAGTCGGTTGAGCGTTTGCCCGAGTTCATGTCCCGGTCATGTTGTACATTTTTCTCGTTCTGTAACATTTTACTGCCGTTAGCCAGGATCCGACGACTTGCCCACATCACTGTATTTCAACGTGGTCGGGAAGAAATGAAATGTGGTGTGACGATGCGTAAGCGACCGGAGTGCTCAGTCGGTAAAGCATGCGCCATGTAAGCCAGTCCCGAGTTCGAATCTCTGTCATGCTGCAAATCCTTTTTCACCTTTGTGCTGAAGCAGGGGGTTCCAAAAACATTGGACCGTGACGATATTGTAAGGTTAGTCTCCGACACCTGCAATTGCTTTATTTGAAGATACACATTGCAATTCAATGAGGTATTTGAACATGGTGGGGGAGAAATGTAAGGTTACGGATTTGATTAACTAGGAGAGTTAAGCTGGTGGTCGGATAGCTCAATCAGTACAGCATTCGTCCTATAAGGAAGGGCCCCGGGTTTGAGTCCCCGGCATTCCTTCACGGTGTGACACAAAACTAGCTATCTATTGTGCATGTTCATTCAAATGCCCTTGTATACACTTGAGCCACTAAATGACTTCCTAATATAAGAAATATTTATACTACTATCAATACAAAGAAATCTAGACGATCTTAAATCGGTTTTGAAATTAGCGTCGAGTTTGGTTTCCATAAACAAAGACTAATCAAAAGCTAAGACCTGGGTGCAGCCTCGCTACATGTATCACCACTTGTCGCTAAAAATAAAACTACAATTATTTGTTTTAATGAACATTTCATAATTTTACTATAGGGCATTTTATGGGATTGTCCCAAAACAAGGTGTTCTGCTATTAGTGCCAGCCACGATGTGAAAACATGATGGAACGATGCGAAATACGGTATGATATCGCGTTTTCGCATCGTGTTATCATCACTCGCATCGTCGTACCGTGATGATTGTCCCTCGTAACACCGGATACAGCTTCTTCGGATACAGCTCTCGGGGAGCTGTATTCGATGCACATTAACGAATGCAGCCCTTGGAATAGCGGAGCCAAATTCAAACCAAAGCATATGCACATTCGAATAAAGCTCCTATGTTTGATCAAACGGACATGATAAAACGGATTAAATGACTTGGTGATGTGTCTTTGGCCAAAATGAATGTATGCCTTCCGATTTAGGACGAAGCTTGGCCGTTCCGAAAACTCGTAAGTCAAGCTGAGTTCGGAAGCTTGGGTCCATCTGTCCGACCATCTGTATGTTGTCCTACCCTACAAGTTGTCTTATCAGTCCGTCTGTCGGGCCTCGCACCCCCTGTAAATGTGCTTCTTTTCCGTCAACAATTTATTTATGAAATGAAGTATAAAACCACTTAAACTGCCGCCTTATGTGCTACAGTCATATGAAAATGTAGGTTTATTGAAAGAAAATAATTCTTCAATACCAAGAAAGAAAATAATTCTTTAATACCAACACAAAAAGTCATTAAACCTCAAACTTCGTTCGTCCGACTGTCCAACACGGACGGACAAAAGACAGATATCCCAGGGCTAAAGTACTGCATCCGGGGAGCTGTATACGTTATCGCCCACCGAATACAGCTTTCAACTGGGGAGCTGTATTCCGAAAAGGAGCTGTATCCGCAAGCAGTCCTTCCTACCACCACCACATTTCCGCCTTATGTCTGAACATGCTTGTCACGTATCGCGACGCTCTTATTCACCTTAGAAAACTAATTATACACGGTTTCCGTTCATATCCAGTATTTGGAATACGATATGAACATTATTTGGATATATATGTACGTGTAGATAATTGTCATCAAGTATACAAGAACTGTGGGGTTGACCTTAAGCATATGACATTGTTTTAGAAAAATGTATTTTATGACTGCATATCGAGTGTTTTCATTTTGTATTTGCCTCCCATTTTTTTGCTATATTTCTTATGATAAGTGTTTGTAGAAATGTCTGTCTCACAGCTACATTTTAAGACCACTGTCTGAATATTAGGACTAGGAAATGAGGTCACGATGGACGTTAGACCTTTTAATATATGAGCAATTTTCCGTATTTTCCTTAAAGTTAATTTCTTACTGTGAACTTAGTTACTGTTGTAACTGTTGTAATTGCTGTTGCTTTTGAGGAGTTTTCGCCCTTTTCCGTTCCAACCGTATTTTGACCATTTTAACAAGCGGGCAGTTTTACACAATCCATCTGTTATCCGTAAGAAACTTCTTCAACCTTCCTTACAATAAGACACATCGGTAGCAGGGCCTGGAACCTATGGCCTCAATCTATAAATTAAGATATGTTATAAAATTTTTATTTTATCATTCGCTCCAATGTATAAGAAAGAATAAAAATGTTTACGACATGTATCGTAAATGCGTTTATTTTGCAAGCGGCAGTTCTAATATCCAATCAAAATTACTGGATCTACATTTTTGGAACCGCCTACATGCACTACCTAGTATTTAAAGCAGCGCACGCTTTCTTGGGCGTTCTTTTACTACAAAAGCTTCATCAAGAAGAGGTAGAGAGTTTTAAATTTGCAGGCATTTAAGAATTAAACTTAAATTTTAATTCTTTAAATCGAAACACATAATTCATCAATTAAATTTATTCGAGCTTAAAATCTAGGGGGCCCTAGATTGATCCTGTATTTAAAAAAAAATATATATATAATTCTAAATATGACTCACGATTTTGTCTCTACATGTTATAAAATTATGTTATATTAAACCATAAACAACGCGGGAACCGATATGCTGTAAACATGACGTCATATTGCGCCGCGTTGTTCATGGTTTAATATAACATAATTTTTGTACTTTGTATATAGAGATTAAAATCGTGGTTCATGTTATATTAAACCATAAACAACGCGGGAACTGATATGCTGTAAACATGACGGCCTATTGCGCCGCATGACGTTAAGTGAGCGGTCACGGAGAAAATAAAGCTTGCATTCATTCACTTTTGTAATATCTGGTCACGATAGAACCGAAATAACATGCTTTTCAGCGTTGTTATCGCCTAATAAATACTACTTGTCGTACTACGCAGTTAGAAACCACCAGCCTCGGCCTCGGAATAATTACTGCACATCAGTACTCCAAATCATTGTTTATTAAACGACTAACACCGCTGGAACGGATGTTATTTCTCAATTCGGACGATTCAGTTATAATTACATCTATTTTCTTCTTTTGTTTTAACCACAACTAACCATGCCCACGCAAGCGGGCCCGAACAGCAGATAAATCAGCTAGTATCACAGGATCAAACTGAGGATAGAGCTACAAACCAACCAAGCTGCAGAAGGTACTGGACCGGGTGGCAGTTCTGGTGCAGCTTCCTCGGAAAGCGACAGCAACCGGACAACTTAGGTGAAAACACCCTGTTACATACTCTTCTGCTCCAATGGCATACTAGATGCCCATGTTAGTTTAAGTATCAAAGAAAAAAAATCTGGTCGGGGCAGTATATCTACTTGCACACCCTCCTTCAAAACCAAAATGACCAGACCATTCAAAAGCAATCTTTCCAAATACAAAATGGCGAATTAATTGTCTCTAAAAAGGAGCAGTCGCCTATCTCCCCTGAAGTTGGCGGCCTACGGGCCTGGCGGCCTGAAGTTACGGCCTAGGGCGGCCTGGCGGCCTAGCGGCCTAGCGGCCCGAAGTTGGCGGCCTAGCGGCCTGGCGGTCTGTAAGGCCTGAAATTGACGGCTTATGTATTTTTACAAAAAATCACTTCACAAATTATGCCATATAAAACCAATATGAAATATGAAAACTCAAATTAAAGCTCAACTGTACAGAAAAATCATTGAAAATACATACCTTGAATAAACAATGGAAGAAAAAAGTCACTTAAGCTCTCAACAGAACACACACAAAAAATTAACCAAGTCGGTTTATTGGGAATTTTAACAAAAATTAATCTAGAAATAACGCCTTAAAACAAAAAAAAACCGTATTACACAACCGAACACTCTGAAAAATCTGAAGTTGGGTGGCCTGGCGGCCTAGCGGCCTGAAGTTGGCGTGGCTCAGCGGGCCTCAAATTGATTACTTATGTATTTTTAACAAAAAACGCTTACAAATTATGCCGTAAACCAATATAAAGGAGCAGAAACTCAAATTAAAGCTCAACTGTACACAAAAAGTCATTGAAAATAAGATACCTTGAATAAAAATAATCGAAGAAAAAAGTCACTTAAAGCTCAACAGAATACACACAAAATTAACTAAGTCGGTGGATTGGGAATTTTAACAAAA
>JAFMSR010001136.1:0-33263 GCA_022818135.1 Saxidomus purpurata | reverse complement strand
TTACATAGATGAGCTGCTAAATAATCTTCAGAATAGTGGGCTAGGATGTGCAATAGGTCATTTACACTGCGGAAATCCCACACTAGCAGACGATTTAGCCCTTGTCAGTCCGAACTTGAACTCTCTTCAACAATGTATTAACACAGTTATGAAATATGCATCACTTTGGAGATACTGTTTCAATCCTACAAAATCAAAGCTTTTAGTGTTTGGCGCACCTCGGTCCTCATCATTCTCTGTTGATATTGGGACATCAATAATTATTTCCACTCCTAGCACTAAGCACGCAGGAATTGTACTAAATGAATCTTTTCGTGTTTCATATACTATAACAGAACGATGTAGGAAAGCCAAAGCGTCACTTTTTTCAATTCTGTCAATAGAAAATATACCAGGGGAGTTAAATCCCCTTGTCTTGTCGAGTATTGTTCAAAAAGTTACATTCCCCATTTGCTTATACGGATGCGAACTATGGCATGGCATTTCCTCATCCGATAGCCTAAAACTCGAAAGGTTGCTTAGACTAGCAGCTAAGCAAATACAAAAGTTACCTTCTAGAACTCGAACTGATATGGCACTATCACTCCTCGGTTGGCACTCACTTGAAGGTCGAGAAACGTAAACTTAGTTTCTTACAAAAGCTTTGCACCATGCCTAATTATTGAAAATATGGTCTGTTCCATTCTGTACATTAAAGAAGCTTCCCTGGCAAATTGTAGTGGAAACGTATTGTACGTCAAACTATAGATTCTCAATACGACATAAACTGGGAACAAAGAATAATGTCTGATTACGAATTTGAAAGATTCAGACCAGTACACTCGAGTTTATCGCCATCACATTTGTATAGTATCTGTAATGTTAAGCCTTTTACTTTGTACGTGCTCAGTGCAGTGAGAATACTGACGTTCACGGAACACGGAAATGAGCGCACCTGCAAATTTTGTAAAAATCCTTTTAATGACATCATGAAACACGTGTTAACAACATGTATTTCTTTTTACCATACAAGAATGGCTTTCCTGTCCTCCGTATTTAATATATTTGGTTACTATGCATTCCAGTATCTCAATAGTTCTGAACCAGAAAACTTTGTCCGGTCTATCCTTGACCCAAGCAAGATATGCAAGATATTTCCCCTTTAACAGAAGAGGTATTATACATATAGAAACTAAAGTAACAGCTTTTATCAAGTCTTTATTTCATAGGCCCAATACCTAAGATTACATGTCAAAAGAAGAAGATATATTCCGAAGTAAATAATGTTACTAATGCAATCAGTGTGTATTACGATTCATGTACACTCAATGCAACTTATTAATATTCTATGAAAACATCATACTATGTTTATTGTAAATATTGTCAATGTTGGCTTTATTTTGATTTGTTTATTTTGATTTCTTTGTTCTGTGTTCTTCTTGTATGTAAAAGAAGTAGTCACTGAAAAATGGAAATAAAGAGAATATATACGATATCAATTATGTTTTCTGAACTTCTTAAGTAATAATGATATTTTCACAAGCCTAGCTCTAAAAAGTGATAAAAATAGAGCCGGACGGGGCGAAAAAAAAACCTTTGTCTTCTCGTCCGGCTGAACCGGACGCCGAGAATCTGGGTCTTCCCGTCCGGGACCGGAATAGGAGACTGTCGCATTTGGCGCCACTGGCGCGCGACCCCTGATTAGTCTGACTAAATCTTTTCAAGCCCTGGAAGGATTGTTTTAGTTAATGGCAAAATTCGCATGGGGACAGAACGCAAAATTCATTATGTACCTCTCTTTGAGTTCACAAGAAGAGTTGAGTGTGAAATTGTGTGGAAACTGATCAGCCGAGACCAAGTATAGAAACAACTAAAACAGAATCGCGTCTATTACATTTTTCATTTCACAAAATATTTTTAGAAGCTCTATGTGATATTTCGTAAAAAGATATTTAACAATGTGAAATGACACAAGTCATTAAAGTTAACATATTCTATACAGATTTATACAAAATAAAAAAGCACAAACTGATTGCACTATGATAATACAATCATCACGCCCGTTAAACTTGCATTTGGAGTGCAAGTTGCACTTCGGTAAAAGCAGTATGAGCAACTTCCAGCGTTCCAAATGCGCACTCATTTGAAAAATATCGAATGCTATTCGATGGCGAATCGATTTGAGACTTTACCCATGTTACTAAGTGTTTTGTCTTTGAATTGAGAATTTGATAGAGAACCTGTTTACGTCAGTCACTCGAAAACGGTTTGAAAAACAGTTTCACTTTTTATACGACCAATTATTCGTCGTAAATGATAGTTCTGATGGGGAAATTTATGCCTTGACATTATGAATGGATGCAAATTTGGCCTTACCGTAAAAATAAATACTCAATTCCCTACAGAAACGTAAATATTGCAATTTTTATAGCGGCGCTCCGAATAAGTAGCATGCACTCCGTATGCATAGTTGAAATATAGAAGCAATCTCGTGACAAAGGTATGCGCTGTCATCATTTGTGTTGTACGCACATTTAATTAAATCCGTTATCAAATAATAAATATAGAAAATATGGGTAACAAAATTGAATATTTTATTAAAGATTTTTCAATTCAGTTGATTCATGTGCGATAATCATTGCATATTATTAGCTATATCTTAAACTTTATATTTTTTGACGAGGAGTGTTTTGGTTTAACACAATTGCTACATTGAAATATATTCATAATGATTATTGTTTTCTCTTTATAGATGCCGAACAAAGACAAACACACAAAGTCATGTGCAACCAAGACAACAGTAAAAAGGAATATGAGTGTCACATCTGTAACAACAAATTTATTAGACGATATAATTTGGATCGTCATGTGCGTGTCATTCACGCGGAGATAAACTAGAGCTATCACTAAATGTGATTAATACCGCCGAAAGACTGCTTTATAAACTGAGGAAGTTCGTAGTAACAGAATACCTTGCAAATAAAAACTAAAATAGAGATATTGTTCTTGGTAATAACTCTGTAATTAGTCAAGATAGAGTTATGGTTCTTGTAAACTGCACTTCCTCTCATTGTGCTGGACCGTTGTATGAAGTTGTATTGCATTCAAACCAGTAGTTTTCAAGTTATGCTCTGCGACAAGGAAAAGTAAAAATGGGCAATAACTCTGTAAATATTCAAGATAGAGTTATGGTTCCTGTACACTGAACTTCCTCTCATTGTGCTAGACCATTGTATGAAGTTGTATTGAATTCCAACCAGTAGTTTTCAAGTAATGCTCTGGACAAGGAAAAGTAACAAAGGGCAATAACTCTGTAATGAGTCAAGAAAGATATTGGTTCCTGTGCACTGCACTTCCTCTCAATGTACTTGACCACTGTATGAAGTTGTATTGAATTCCAACCAATAGTTTTCAAGATATGCTCCGGACAAGGAAAAGTAACAAAGGGCAATAACTCTGTAATTACTATAGATAGAGTTATAGTTCTTGTACATTGCACTTCCTCTCATAGTGCTAGACCATTGTATGAAGTTGTATTGAATTCCAACCAGTAGTTTTTTCAAGTAATGTTCCGGACAAGGAAAAGTAACAAAGGGCAATAACTCTAAAATGAGTCAAGTTCCTAAGCACTGCGCTTCCTCTCAATGTACTTGACCATTGTATGAAGTTGTATTGAATTCCAACTAGTGGTTTTCAAGTTATGCTCCGGACAAGGAAATGTAACAAAGGGCAATAACTCTGTAATTACTATAGATAGAGTTATGGTTCTTGTATACCGCACTTCCTCTTATTGTGCTTGACCATTGTATGAAGTTGTTTTGAATTCCAACCAATAGTTTTCAAGTTATACTCCGGACAAGGAAAAGTAACAATGCTCCGGACAAGGTAAAGTAACAAAGGGCAATAACTCTGTAATTAGTCAAGATGGAGTTATGGTTCTTGTGCACTGCACTTCCTCTCAATGTGCTTGACCATTGTATGAAGTTGTATTGAATTCCAACTAGTGGTTTTCAAGTTATGCTCCGGACAAGGAAAATGCCACGGACCGCCTGATCGACCGCCCGACCGACCAACCACCGGGTGACTCCTATATACCCCCCCCCCCCAAAAAAAAACTTCGTTTCGGGGGTATAAAAAATTTAACATGCAGTGATTGTGACAAAACTTATCACAGTGGTTACATGCATGCGATTTTAAGTACTGGACCACGCTTGGGGTTAAAGCTAGTTTATGCAAAGTCAAAAGATAACCTTGTGAATGATTCACGAGTCATGATCATGTGTGTGCCCCCCAAAGGTGGGCATATTAGAATTGCACAGTCCGTCTGTCTGTCTGCCCAAACGATTCGTTCATTCTGTGGTCATTTATTCCACCTACGGTTTAGGATTAGGGTGTATACTGTGGTCATTTACACTACTTTGGTTTAGAGCTAAGTGGTAACCACTAGTCCGAAAAATACAATGGAAAATACTACCTAAGGATATGCATGAGTATCCGTTTGTCTGTCTATGCCCCAAAAAGTTGGGGTTAAGTGGCTTATAATGGCAACAATAGATAACAGTATATACTCTTCGATATCATTCATTCTGTTTTGGTTATGTGGCCATTTAATGGTTTATGTGGCTAAAAAGAACAATAGAGAGAACTAAAGAATAGCCACACAACTGCCAATTTTTAGTCGGTCCGTCTGTCCATCCGTGTGTCAGGCATTCCAATATTTTCTAGTCAGGGCTGTAACTTTGTCATGCATTAAGGATTTTCAAATCTTATGGCACACATGTTCAGCACATCAAGACGACGTGTTTCACGCAAGACCCATGTTCCTACCTCACAGGTAAAGGTCACACTTGAAGTTTAAAGGTAGAAAAATTCTATACCTATATATGCACATGTTCGTATCCGGGCTGTAACTTTGTAATACGTAAAGGAATTGTGAATGAAATGGTACAAAAGCTCAACACATCAAGATGAAGTGTCGCATGCAAAGCCGAAGTCCTGACCTGAATGGTCAAGGTCACACATAGAGTTTAAAGATCATGGAATCTTCTATATATGGTAACTCTGTCATGCATTAAAAGATTTTAAAATGGCACAATTGTTGAGCACATGGAGATACCTGGCTGCGTGGTGTCTAAAGCTCAATATAACAATTACCGGGTTATACTTATTACCGTGAATGATCATTAAAAACAAAACGTAGTTTCCTTTCTAATTTGCTGTGCTTCAAATACTTTCATATGTGTTTTTCATATGTATGTTTGTGTTCATTTTTGGCAAGCAAGAATAATATATTTGAAATTTTGCATTTGTTTTAGATTGAATGATAATCTGATGACAGTTGTTCTAGAAATGACCTCAACATCAAACTGTTTATAAAAACATCACTATAAATTTTATATCAAAATGTTCAGAAAAAGACAAGCTGTCAGACAAGAGAAAATTTGTTGTGGAAAAAGTTTCAAAGAGTTTTCTATCAAATTCACGGTAATAAGTAAATGAAGATGACTGTCAACATAGATTTAATAAAACTTGCTTTAAACGCTTTATACATAGTTTAGGTTTATGATTTTTTCTTGAAGATAAATGGTGAAACGTTATTTTAAAAGCAGATTATGTTTTATGTATTTTGAGTATAAAACTGTGCACTAGACTCCCGGTAATTGGTATAACCTGTATATTTATAACTCTGTGTGTGTACGTGACATAACACATGTTTACCAGTTTACAAATATATGTAAATAGCGGAAGAGAAATTTATGGTGGAATATTGTTTTCTTTTCTCGTTCATAAACTCTAAAGGTTTGTTGGTTTTGTTTAGATAATGCGTGCTATAAATTATGCGTTCAGCTTTCTTGGTATCCAGTATACTGTACAGAGACGGAATGACAAAATTTTCTGGTAAATTTTTTTTTTTTCGGAGATCTGGTAATGGTTTCCGCATGTCAATAATAAAACATATCTTCGTTGTACAATAATGTCATTATCACATTCTTCCCCCAAATTGTATTATAAAGGGTGTGTGACATGTCTATTACTTTAGTGTTGAAATAAGAATATTGTTTAATGTATTTAACAGGACTGCCACCAGGTGATTTGAAGTGGGAAAAAAAAAAAACAAAGCTTGGCCAAAGTTAATGTATGAGGACCTTGTAGATTATCTTATCCATGCAAGGGCATTATGACGGAAGAGAAATGAAGTCGAGTATTTGTTGTGTTTAGTTGTAACTTGATACCTCTAAACTACCTGTCAATTAAACTGGAGGCAAGAGTGAACAAATCTCAATATAGCAAGCAGATGATTTTAGCTCTTGAACTGACTACGGGCTTATAAACAAGATATCTATGTGAATAGTTTCAGATTACTTAATGATAGTATTTTTGTGAATATTCTGTCAGATTTAACAAAAAGAAGTGTTTCCGCTTAAAGTATCAGGAGGTAAAACATCAGACTTCCAAGGCGTACTATCTCAGGGCTCTGCTGAAGTCTGCACTGAGATATGTTCCATCCACAAGGAGAATTTCTTTTTTTAGTTTTTAATTGTTTTTTTTAGCAAAAAACATTTATTTTAGAGGTCAAGGTCACTTAGTAAAAATATATATATTTTTAGAATGTTTTATTTTCTTTTTAAATTTTCATGCTGATTTCATGAATTTCACACTGACTTTTACTGTAAAAACTGTTCCCTTCATAGTACAACTTTTGCGTCAAGGGGTGCATACGTGCTTTACAAACAGCTCTTGTTATGTTATCAACTGACCTAGAAGTTTATCTCATTTGGACCTTTAATCCCCAAGAATATTTAAATGCGTGCTGTAAACAGTTCAGGATTACTTTATGATTGTATTTTGGTGAATATTCTGTCAGATTGAACAAAGTGTTTCTGGTTAAAACTTTATTACATTGACATGGCAGTATCGGGACGTAAAATATCAGACTTCCAAGGCGCACTATCTCAGGGCTCTGCTGATGTCTGCACTGAGATATGTTCCATCCACAAGGAGAAAATTATTGAGTTTTTCTGCATCAAGCATGAGGCATTTGGTTGTTCTGTTTGTATTATTATGAACCATAGGAACTGTGACCTGGACTATATACCAGATAAATGTGTGGGTATAGGGGACGGTGTGGAGTATGGAGATCATGCAGAAACTTGAAGAGAAAATAAAAGAAGCTGATGCTGTCATGAATAGAGCTGCAGTTAAAGATAAAGAGATAGAGGATAGCCATGCCATTGTTATGAAAGAGTTTGTCAAATTTAGAAAAGAAATAGAGGATCACTTGAATTCAAGCCAAAATAAGATTGAGGCAGATGCCATCAAAAAGAAGGCAACAAGTAAACAAGAATTACAAGGAGTTCTGACATATTGTACAAAATACACTTCGGACATAAAGAAACTGCATTCGAGTTTGCAAAACAATAAAGCAACAAATCAAAATGGTAAATTATTTATGGATTTCAAACGAGCACAATCTAAACTCCAATCGGAGGAAATGCAACAAGAAGAAATGTCATTGGAGAAGACGGATGCCCATTTTAAATTTGAGCGTAACAAAGAACTAGAGAGGATACTGTCAGTAGAAAATTTTGGAAATCTGATTAGACCAGTGACATCTGGTGCTGCACCTTCCAGCACTGCTGCCACACCAATAAAGAAGAGAACATTTAAAAGTATCCCATCTAAAACAACTGCAACTATGAAAACTTATACTGATAAAAAATGCCCTAATATAACAAGTTGTGTTGCCTTGTCCATAAAGAGGCTAGTGCTAGCAGATTTTGAAAATCAAAAACTAAAAGTTGTGAATACTGAGAATAATGTTATAATGGAGGAGAAGAAGCTTGATACTGGACCATATGACATTGCTGTACTTCCTGGAGATTGCATTGCTGTGACATTGCCAAGCAAGACAGAGATCCTTCTAATGACAACATCTGGTAAACTGTCAACCTACCACAGTTTTTCAGTTGAAGGAAAATGCAGAAGTGTAACCTATCATCAAGACTGTCTGTACGTGTTGTCCTGGTATGAAGATCATGTTCATGTACTAGATTTGAAAGGGAATGTCAAGGCTTCAATCCCACTGAAAAAGTCAAGAGTTTTCTTTTATCCAAACTTCTTAGTGCTGAGTCAGGATCACAAACTTCTATATATCAGTGACTATAATAAAAAGTATGTAGTAAGTGTAACATTAGAGGGTAAAGTATCTGCTGTGTACAAGGACAAGGATCTAGATGGACCTATGGGGATGTTGGTGTTAGAGGATGGATCATTGCTCGTATGCTGCTATAAAAACCACACCATTCATCATGTATCAGCAGATTTAAAACAAGGCCAGACAGTGATGGATGGTTTGATATTTCCACAGGCTATATGTTACAGTGCTGACAGAAGTCAGATCTATGTTGGTAGTTATAATAATAAGTATCAGCTTCAAGTCTTTGATATACAATATAACAGTTAGTATATTTATGTATGAGTTAGAGAACTGTGATCATTAAAACGTATAGAGTATATACATGCTGTTCTTACTACCTCTTAGACAGGTTAAATTACTGTCACATGTACATATCATATTTATTTAAGAGTACATTATGTATGTTTGTTACAGATAACCTACCTAATCTGTATTGTACAAGGTGGTACATGGCTCATTTTTAGCTCGACTATTCGAAGAATAAGGAGGCTATTGCACTCGCCCCGGCGTCGGCGTCTGCGTTGGTTAAAGTTTTTTATAAATTCAAATATCTTGAATACTATCAAAGGTATTGACTTGAAACTAAAACTATATGTTTACCATCAACATCTACACGTGGGGAAACAATCTCCATAACTCTGTTTTGATTTTTGACAGATTTATGCCCCTTTTTAACTTAGAATTTTTGGTTAAAGTTTTTTATAAATTCAAATATCTTGAATACTGTCAAAGGTATTGACTTGAAACTCAAAGTATAGGTCTACCATCAACATCTACACCTGAGGAAACAATACCCATAACTCTGTTTTGATTTTTGACAGATTTATGCCCCTTTTTAACTTAGAATTTTTGGTTAAAGTTTTTTATAAATTCAAATATCTTATCAAAGTTATTGACTTGAAACTCAAAGTATGTGTCTACCATCAACATATACACCTGAGGAAACAATTCCCATAACTCTGTTTTGATTTTTGACAGATTTATGCCCCTTTTTAACTTAGAATTTTTGGTATTTTTTTTTTGTAAATTCAAATACCTTGAATACTATGTAAGGTATTGACTTGAAACTCAAAATATATGTTTACCATCAACATCTACACCTGAGGAAACAATCCCCATAACTCTGTTTTGATTTTTGACAGATTTATATCCCTTTTTAACTTAGAAGTTTTGGTAAAAGATTTTATAAAGTCAAATATCTTGAATACTATCAAAAGTATTGACTTGAAACTCAAAGTATGTGTCAACCATCAACATCTACACCTGAGGAAACAATCTCTATAACTCTGTTTTGATTTTTGATAGATTTGTGTCCCTTTGTAACTTTGAATTTTTTGTTAAAGATAGAATACTATCGAACGAATTGACTTGAAACTTAAAATGTATGTTTACTGTCACTATCTTCACCAATGCTTTTGATTTTTGGCATATTTATGCCCTTTTTGACTTAGAATTTTGTCACAGTTTTTCCAGACTAAAATGGAAATACTCAAAATGGCTTTCTTTTGAAATGTCATAGAATAATTATGCAGCATGAAGCGGTCATGCTTTTTTAATTCTATACATATCAATTTTGAAAAGTTACAATATTATTCATGATCAAATATACAAGGTCATGTATTTCTTTGAAATTATCCCCCCATCCTCCCTCCAGTTGGCTTGCAGAATCCAGAGTAAGGCTTTGAATGCAATGTACATTTACAAAGGTCTTTGAACAAGTTTCATATCTTTGACCTTAATTCTTATAGACAATTACACAATACTCCTGTTCTTAGACAAAAACCCCATTTTACCAACAAGCTTTCGAATAGTCGAGCGTGCTGTCATATGACAGCTCTTGTTCTACATAATGTATGTAGAGTGTCACATGTTAATGTTATGCTATTTACAAATTATCTGACACAGAGGTATATTCAGATAATGATTTGATTTGTCTTCAATATTAAAGAATAGCGTATACATGCTTTGACTGCTGACTTTAAAGATGAGTTCAGTCAATGTTGTTTGTATTCACTGATTTCATTCTCAATTCTAAAATGTGTCTTAAGTACAAAGAACTTACTACAGTTGTCGGAGTAAAATACAGGTATTCAAACCCACATCAGATTAGATCAATAAATTTAACATCATCTAAAAAAAAGAATTACCCAAGAAAACAGCAGATTTGATGTTAGTATCATAAAAACATTTAGTTAAATAAAGTCACATATGCTATAGATTTGAAATGTTACAGTGAGGTTAAAGACACAGCATTATAGTTTTCTCATCAAAAGTCAAATAGATATAATATATTGTATACATGTTCTGATCTTAATTATGTAAATTTTTTATGATTCTGTTTTTGAACTAGAAAATATTACATTTGATTACATAATTACTTTGCCAAAATTTCTGTTTTATACATGTGTAATATTTGATATTTTCATTTTTATACATCAAAGACGGAGCAGTACAAGAAGTGTTTTGTAAAGGTGTTATTAATATCTGGTGATATTTGACTTCTACTTGGATCCTTGGTTGTCCTTTCCACCAGGCTTGGTGCTTCCAAACGTTTCTAATCATTCTCAAATATTAAAGTTATATGTGTTCCATAACAATAATCAGAAGTTCTGTTCTTGAACTTTCGTATCTTTATATTTAACCCAACTGTGTAAATAGATATAACTTGACTAAATACTTTTTGTGCTGAGCATAAGATTGTGGTCAATAAAATTTCATAAACATGGTTTCATCTGCTGTTTCTCAAAGGTTACAATGCATATTTAATCTTGCTGTGGACTTTAATTCATTAGTAAGCATTGCTTGTTGAGATAAACTATTACATATAAGCAAGTTTATTGTTGTTTAGGTGAATTTGTAAAAACCAGCCATCTGGCTCTTCATGTCCCAGAGAGTCTGTTACAGTTAAACGTACATGTACTTGTTTTGTGCACCCATCTGCTTTAATGGCATCTTCTAATTTTTGTGCTGCCAAATTGGAAAAGCTTTAAATGAATGTTCTTACTAAGATTTCACCACACTTTCTTTTTGTATATCACCATACTTGTAAATGTTTGTAGTACAGACATATTGTCATATAGATGAATAAAAATATCTTTTAGATGACATCACTGAGATTAGTTTGTAACATCCTTGCATCAATCCCTTTCAAAGTTAGAAATATTCTTGATTCACTGCACACAATCGAAATTGAAAACAATCTCTGAATGGCTTCTTCTCAGAGACCATTTGATGGATTGTCATTGAACTTGCTCCGTAGCATCCTTAAAATAGCCCAATTCAGGAAAGCTGAACTACTTTTTATTCACTGCACACTGAGGCCATTGCTACCAAAGTTAAGAAAATAATCTTTAAAATGCTTATAATTAGCCAAAGGATGGAATTTGCCCTGTAGCATCTTTTAAAAATTGACATATTTCAGAAAAAAAGAAATGCTACTTTTTCACTTTTAATACGGCCTGGGCTAATTGAAAAAAGACTTTCAAAGCCTTCTTTAAATTAAATCATGGAAGTAAATGTCTCCTTTACAGTACTTCAGAGGACTGAAATGATTTAGATTGTTTATAGTCCCCGACCGACCCTAGGATATCCTAGGTGAAACTGCCAAGACCCATGACAGGTGCAGGTTGAAGACACAGATACAGATTCAATTGATTCCGGGGATCGGCGATGCTGAGCCCATCATGCACCTACCCTGTAGGCTACCGGTAGCACTCTGTGATACTAGACAGAATGGAATAAACTAGGGTTAATAGCTAAAGTAAGCGAACCTACAGAATTGGTCAATTCAATGGTCACTGTAGAGAAAAAGTCCAGTGATTTAAGAATCTGCCTTGATCCTCATGACTCGAATAAAAATATTCAACGTCCGTACTACCCAGTATAAGAAACCTAGATGACATGCTTCCGCAGCTAAACAGTGCAAAGTTTTGGCATGAAACTAGACACCAGATCAGATTACTGGGCCATACATCTCATGGAAAAATCTTCCATGGTAACAAAATTCAGTACCATATTTAGCCGCTACAGATACTTGAGAGTACCTTGGGGATTCCATCAGCCATGGGTTTTTTCCAGAAGAAAGTGAACGAAATATACTAGGGTCTTGACAGGGGTATTAGCTCACCTGACTATGCCAGGGTGAGTGATGATTGTCCGTCGTCTGTCAACATGTTGATTCAAATGACATCTTCTCTGAAACCATTAGGCCAATGTTGATAAAACTATGCAGGAATGTTCCTTGCATGAAGCTCTACCAAAATTGTTCAAAGAATTCCATTCCATGCAGAACTCTGGTAGCTATGGCAACAAATAGGAAAAACTTAAAAAATCTTCTTCTCTGAAACCACAAGGCCTAGACCTTAGATATTTGGCATGTAGCATTGTTTAGTGGACCTCTAACAAGATTGTTCAAATTATGACCCCTGGATCAAAATTGACCCCGTGGGGGTGGTCTCTTAGTTTTGCATAGGCTTATATAGGAAAAACTTTAAAAATCTTCTTCTCTGAAACCACAAGGCTTAGAGCTTAGATATTTGGCATGTAGCATTGGCTAGTAGACCTCTACCAAGAGTGTTCAAATTATGACCCCCGGGTCAAAATTGACCCCGCGCTGGTGGCTATTTAGTTTTGCATTGGCTTTATATAGGAAAAACTTTAAAAACCTTCTCTGAAATCACAAGGCCTAGAGCTTAGATATTTGGCATGTAGCATTGTCTAGTGGACCTCTACCAAGATTGTTGAAATTATGACCCCAGGGTCAAAATTGACCCCGCCCGTGGTGGTCACTTAGTTTTACCTAAGCTTTATATAGGAAAAACTTTAAAAATCTTCTTCTCTGAAACCACAAAGCCTAGAGCTTAGATATTTGGCATGTAGCATTGGCTAGTAGACCTCTACCAAGATTGTTCAAATAATGACCCCTGGATCAAAATTGACCTGAGGTGTGTCACTTAGTTTTATATAGGCTTATATAGGAAAAACTTTAAAAATCTTCTTCTCTGAAACCACAAAGCCTAGAGCTTAGATATTTAGCATGTAGCATTGGTTAGTGGACCTCTACCAAGATTGTTCAAATTATGACCCCTGGATCAAAATTGACCTGAGGGGTGTCACTTAGTTTTATATAGGCTTATATAGGAAAAACTTTAAAAAGCTTCTTCTCTGAAACCACAAGGCCTAGAGCTTAGATATTTGGCATGTAGCATTGCCTAGTAGATCTCTTCAAAGTTTGTTCAAATTATGCCCCTGGGGTCAAAATTGACCTTGCCCGGGGGGTCACTTGTTTTACAAAGACGTATATAGGAAAACCTATTGTATATAACATTATCTAGTGATATTCCACCAAGCAAGTGGACTTGTACCAAGGTGAGCGATATAGGGCCATCTTGGCCCTCTTGTTGCCATTGTAGACAACATTTTGGTCTGCAGGAAAACTAGAGCAGAACATGATGCGAATTCAATAGCAGTCCTGTAAGGTCTGTGACTTAATAATGGTACACGTGCGGAGAAGCTCTAAGTTAGCCTATCCCAGATAAGCTATTTTGGTCACGTTATATCTGAACAAGGCCTTAGATATTTTTAATTGTCTTTTTCATTGATGAACATAATATATATTTTTTCTATTTTTCCATTGTATGTACGTTAAAGGGAAATGTGTCATTGTGTGTACCATGTATACTGCGCATGGGTAAATATATATTTCCCCGCTGCTTGTGCTAGAATGGAGTGTATTGCACGCACATTAAAGGGTATATCTAGAAAGAATATGTAGTCGTCATTCTTTACCATATAGCAACATTTTCTTTATGAGCTGTGAATTTAATCACCTTTGCTTGGGATACCATCTCTTTGAAATCTTAGTTTACATTTAAACCGGTAATGATACGCAAAATGATGACAGCGATGTGTTAAGTTACTTTAGTAATGCACAATAAACAAAGTAAGGAATTACATTAGTAGTACAATGCAATGTTTTCAATTGTTACTTTGCACATTGCCATATTGTAACATCATGCATCACCATTGTAACTCTGCTTTATCGTGGAGTGAGTTATTAAAATGCAATCGACCTATTGTGGTTGTACATTATAGAACTCTGAAAACCATGTAATCTGTGTGTATGAATGGTTCAAACATTCAGATACTGGAAATAAGACCTGTGAAAGAAGTGAAACCAGGCGCAATTGGGCCACTATTTCAGTCTGTTAACAGACCAAATGTATACATTCAACTGGACATATTACACTTATTGTAATAACTGTCATATGGTATTATTTTGTTATTTTTTCAGATCGTGTAGCTGGTGAACTTTCTGATGCATTGTCGTCTGCTTTTACATTAGGGGATAAGGGTCCTGAAGACAATGCTGAAGATTCTTACAGATTTGAAGAACACTTCTGAACCAAGTTAAAGGACATTTACATAGATTATTAGTCTGTGAGCGGACCTGGTCAGTGTTTTGGCAATTCATGCAGATCATTCAAGATGTTATTCGACAGAATTTAAATAGTATGATGTAAAATCAGGTTTAAACAGATTACAAAATGACTGTTGTTTGAAATTTTCCAATGTTTTTTTTGTTAAGATCGAACAAGTTAATTGTAATGTACCTTTACAAATCTGTGTTTTTGTTTTTGGTTTGTCCATTTTAAGAGGTTTAAATGCAGTTAATGTCACTTTCTTGGTTTTTGTTGAACCATTTATAAAAGGTGTTAAACTCACAATGAGATTTCCCTCTCTGTTGATCTTAACTACTGAATGCTTTTATTGACCAGTCTCATGCACCCATTTTGCATTGTGAATGACCTGTAACAATTCAGTCAATTCAAGTAGTGGATGTAAAAATAAACTAGTAGTCCCCAAAGATTGTCAGGAGCTATAGGCTTGCTTGAACATGTCCATACGTCAGATAATTATCCTGCCTGCTGACAATTTGTGTCAGTACTGTAACATCTATAAGCATGGACAGTTTGTAAAATTACTTCACACAGTTTTTGACTATTTTGAACATCTAGATGGCTGTCTCAAAGGTCAAACGTAAGGTCAATACCTGTTATGTAGTGTTATGTACCAGTACATTCAGATGTAACTTTTACATGCATACACTGACTTTGAAATGCTATCCGTACCTACTGTGCTACCTTTTTAAGGTCAAGGACACACTTGGGGCTCAAAGGTGATTTAGGGTCATGTTGTATTTTGCAACTGGACGGTAACTTATTTTTAAATTACTTCTTACTGTTGTTGCGAATACTTTTCCTGCAAAAGGCCATTGTCATGCATCAGATTCACAGGTCAAAAGACTCTGGGTTGGCTCTGGATATTTTAAAGTTGTCGCCAACACTTTCGCCAACTGGTAAAAAGAGGTGCAAATGGAGCCATCCTAGGTGCCAAAAGGTAATCCCAGATTAAGAAATTCATGTAGTAATCTAAATTTTCATTTATTCAATAATCACCTAAAAACTGATGCGGCTTGTACCTGCGGACATGCAATTGAAGACATCGAAGACTATTTTTTCAGATGTCCAATATTTTCATTTCAAAGAAGAAAACTTTTTACTCTGACGAGACAATTTCACACATTTTGCGCCCGAACTCTATTGTTTGGTAAAGACAGCTTAAGCGACGACGAAAACACATGTTCAAGAATTAATTCGTGACGCTTTTAAGTATGTCGCAATATTTGTAGTGCAACACAACTAACGGGAGACTTACATATAGGTATTTCATTGTTTCTCAGGGACAAGAACTCAAATTTTCTCATTTTTTCTGTTTTCTATTCAACCATGTTCATAATAGTTAAACACAATTTTTTGTAACAACTATTTATATCATTTTTCTCAAAATTAACTTTAATTAAAAAAATACTGAATTTCAAATATTAAAATGATAAATACATTTATTGCTAAACTGTTAATTTATATGTCACCAATTGTGTATAATATTAGTTTCTTTCATGAACACGAGGTTCAGATGGAAATATCAGTCACCGAGGGTAACTGTTTTGCCGCGAAACAGTTACCCGAAGTGACGTATATTTCCATCTCTCATGGCAGAAACATTTTCTTGCATACCGTCTTGCACTTACCACAGAGGAAATATACATAGAAAAACGTATAGATTACGGAGCGTTAAAAGTGTTCACTGGTTACTGTCAAGATCATTTATTATGCAACTGCCATGACGACGACCCGATAACGCCTGTCCTGATATCACGTTTTAGGCCCCGCCCACTTTAGACATTAAGTGAGATTTATGAAATAATATCTAGGCTATTGTGGATTTCTTACACGCTACACAATAAATTAACTTTTCGGTAGCTACTTAAGGTAGTATGCGACCTTTGTCCGACGTCAGACGTCAAAAAGCGAGTTTTCTCCGATTGTTATGAAATTTTGCCTAATGGTACTAAAACGTATTGCACGCATTGTGATAGTTTTAATTTTTTCATTTTACATTTCGTTTCCTAGCAACCCGACGTCGGATGTCGGTGGTGTAAAATCGACGTTTAACAAGCATACCTGGTTCAAATATGACCCTAGTGAAATTTTGATAACACCATATGCTAGCTCTCCACCTGCGGAATACGTACATATAAAGTTTTTGATGCTTTATCTGTCAATTATTCCAACGCAAAACGTTTAATACTGAAAATCCGCCCATTTCTTCACCCGAAATTCTGACTGCCGACTCACTTTACGGTTAGTTTTGGTCAACGGAACAAGCTTCAATCAACTAATGACTCACACGGTGATTTAACGCAGATCCTAGCAAATAACATCACAAATTCAAAAAGGTGGGTCTTCGGGGATTTTTTCCCACAAAATTGCAATCAAGTAAAGTTGGGGCATCAAGAAAGATGAACGTTGAGTTATAACGTCGTGCGAACTATTGTCTGACGTTATTACGCGCAGCGTTTGAAATGTTCAGTTTGGTGCAATTTGAATGTCAATTAAATTTTGTACGGGTTTTGAGATTAAATTTTGTACGGGTTTTGAGATTAAAATGACTGACCTAGCGCATTTATGTTAGTCATAGAGATTTTAAATTACACGTGCATAAAATATACAGGACAGAGATAAATGCCCTACAGCATTTTCACATGCGTAGAAGCTAGACCGAAACACTTAAGTGTCGGGAATTATTTTGAAATATGTAAGACAAAACTTAAAAAATCTTCTCTGAAACCACAAGGCCTATCAGCTTAGATAGTTAGCATGTGGCATTGCCTAGTAGATCTCTACTAAGATTGTTCAGATTATGATCCCCGAGTCAAAATTGACCCCGCCCGGGGGTCACTTGTTTTTACAGAGGCTTATATATGGGATTTTATTTAAATCTTCTACTCTGAAACCACAAGGCCTAGAGCTTAGATATCTAGCACGTGACATTGCCTAGTGAACGTCTACCAAGATTGTTCAAATCATGACCCCTGGGTCAAAATTGACCCTTTCTGCTATTGATGACCTTGTATTATAGCAAATGGTAGCACGGTGAAATATATGGCCATCTTGGCCCTCTTGTTTGTTCATCTGATATGGCACTTGCCAAGACACAAAGTGAATAAAGTTAAACTGTTACAAGATTGAATGACTACCTGTGACATGATGGAGTAAATGTAAATAATTATAAGAATCGTTGACAAAAGTATACTTTAGTCTTTTTAAGTCAATGTGTTAAAGTATTAGGTAAGCTCATAAGAAGTGAATAAAAAGTAAGATAAGATATTACATGTACTCGTATTTACTAGTATTTAGAGCGGACAAAACTGCTTTTGATTCAACTATACTACTAAAGTGTCGAGTTGCCTTTTTCCTGGAGCAATAATTTGTCCCAGTTTTTTCTTTGTAAAAAAAATCAAATTTAAATTTTATCATCTTGCACAAATAAATGTCGTGATAGATTTTAATCTTTCATCCATTTAAAGTTAAGTCAGGTTTCTTTCACATTAGCGTATGGCGGCTTCTTCATATTAAATACAGTTATTTAATCCATGTTTGTTTGAGGTTTTTCCTGCATGCAGATTAACATCTAAAACCATCCCAACCTTTTGAATCCCTCATTGTGCAGACTGCATATTATGTTACAATTTAATGTCTCACACGCAAAACCGACTAGACGCGCATACATTTATTGTCGGCAACAAATAGCAAAAAAAAAACCAACATCACATTTATGACAGGTGTGATCTACCCGGACGTAAGGACTCTGAACATAAATTCTTTGTATAAAATAAGCGTCACAATTTGAAAGTGGCATACGCATGTGTGTTTGTGTGACATTACACCGGTCTATGATTTAAAATGTAAGACTATTTCCCGTGAAAATGTGTCAAAATTATGCACAAATTATATTTTTTTCACAGGTGTTACATCTGCCTGTTTGCGTTGAGTTAAAACAAGTTTCAAAATAAGTCAATTTGCTACAATACATATCTAACTTTAACCAAATGCAGTCCTTTTAATTTACTCATTCAATTTACACATGTCATGGATAAAGGGTACCGAGCTAACATTTAAATCGGTACATTCATCGTTCACTTTTTCCTCTTTATATCATTATGCCATCCTTACGTTTTAAAGCAACAAGACGTACAAAATCACCACGATTTAAATAGGAAATAATTCGACAACTTCCGTGAAAACTACGGACGCACCCGATCTATATTACGATTACACCTTTAAGTGACTGTGCTTATCACAAATATTGTAAAGGTAAGCGAAATCCTACAAATATTTCATTTATTTTACACCAATTTGTAGTTGATATAATTCCCTTGCCGATATCACTGAAGCAAAAACGATCTTTTAAATGATGTTCTTTATATGGGTCAAACTATTAAGACAAATGACCCAACAAATTGACTGAAAGTCATAGGTATCGCTATCTGTTTTTTTATTTACTCCATAGTGATTATCCTACTTTTGCGTATCAAAGGATGGCTGTTCCAACGTTCGTCTTTGTGTAAGCGGACCTTAAAATCACGTATGGCCACAAATCACACAATGACGTCAGGTGACGTCATCATTTTTCTTGAGGTCCCAACTTTACTTGATTGCAATTTTGTGGGAAAAAAATCCCCGAGGACCCCCCATTTTGAATTTGTTATGTTATTTGCTAGGATCTACGTTAAATCACCGTGTGAATCGTTAGTTGGTTGAATCTCGTTCCGTTGACCAAAACTAACCGTAAAGTGAGCCAGGAGTCAGAATTTCGGGTGAAGAAATGGGCGGATTTTCAGTATTAAACGTTTTGCGTTGGAATAATTGACAGATAAAGCATCAAAAACTTTATATGTACGTATTCCCCTGGTGGAGAGCTAGCATATGGTGTTATTTAAATTACACTAGGGTCATATTTGAACCAGGTATGCATTTAAAACGTTGATTTTACACCACCGACATCCGACGTCGCGTTGCTAGGAAACGAAATGTAAAATGAAAAAATTAAAACTATCACAATGCGTGCAATACGTTTTAGTACCATTAGGCAAAATTTCATAACAATCGGAGAAAACTCGCTTTTTGACGTCTGACGTCGGACAAAGGTCGCATACTACCTTAAGACTACAGAGGTGCGTTTCATTAAAATTTCTGGGAATACAAGCAAACCGCACATCACATAAAATCGAAAAATGACTAGAATTCTTATTTTTGTATTAAATATAGTGTTGTGGGTATTCATTTTCTTAGTTAGATCATTATCAATCCATCTATAGCAATTTCGAAGCGATTTTCGAGAAAAAGTTGATTTTCATTTTTTTTCACCCCCTTCCTTTTTTCACAATAACGAATAACTTGAATGATATGAGCTGAAACGTTATAAGCCACCTCTAAAACTTGTACAAATGCTTTTAGGTATGTTTTAATGTTCAGCATTTCCTATAAAGCAAAACATTAACATGATTAACGGTGCTGGATTTAAAACGCCGATTTAAATCGTTGATGACGTCATAAACACAACGTTAATCACTTAATTTACTTCTTTGATTTTAATTGTGAAAAGGGAAAATTGAAGACAGCTGCATAATAAATAGAATACAAGGTTACTGTCTTTTGATAACAGTCAGGGGCGTAGCTAGACCTATAATAAATAGAATACAAGGTTACTGTCTTTTGATAACAGTTGATATCGAACTCGGATGAATATCGACCAGAAAGCCTCGGCAAGCCTCGGCTTCCCTGGCCGATATCATCCTCGTCCGATATCAACTGTTATCAAAAGACAGTAACCTTATATTCTCTATATCCCGTTAGTTCGCCTCGAGATATGCTGGTAATTTCAAATGTGATAGAACGTCAATGTTACATAATTGCCTTCTCAACACACATTCTGTAATCACATGACTTATGTTTACAAATGTAAACGAAACATAATTATGACAACAAACTACAGTATGTCAAAAAATATGCAAGTCTATGAGCCAGTACTAATGAACGACAACACAGAAAAGAAAATTCCGAGTAGGTCAGGAGATTCTACCAGCGATAGCCGTACTTTAACAAACTTAGAGGCGGTACATTTTTACACGGACAGCGATGGAAATACGGTCTTGGGCACTTATAATGGTACACAATGCATTTATGGGTACCTATCACAGGATACCAACGACAGCATGTATACGGCACAAATGTTTGACGAAACATTTGAGCAAAACTATACCTATAATGATTCAGTATGGGACTATAACGAAGAAGATCCAAGTATAAACACACAGCAAATGCAAAATAGTCAGCCAATATCAAATCAACTATACTTTCTTATGTTAGATGAGAAGTTAAAAAATCTGCCAAAAGATCTATATATAGAAAAACTGCTAGAAATAACCAAAGAAGATGAGGCGATATCTCTATGTACAGAAATATCTTATTGAGCCGTGCAAAACTGTTAAGTTCATGTCTCCAAGGGAACTTAGTCTCCAGGAGAACAACAAAGTTAGAAAACTGTGCAAGAAAATATGCGAGCGATTGTTCCGTTTTGCAAGATTTTATAGCAAATGGCGATAACAGAGAGAAGTATACAAGTTTACAGAAAGAAGTAAATCTGTCAAAACAGAACATGAAGGGGATATTGCGATGGAAAGCATTCCAAACTTTCTGCAAGAGGAAATAGCGCGTATGAAAGCCCAGTTAGGAGAATTAGTGGCCGACATTCGAGAGCTTAAGAAACAACGAGTACATGGTATGGACAACCTCCAAAGCAAACACATGCAAGATGAAGTTAGATTTCAATTAATTGAGTTAGAGCTAAATGACATGAAAGAGGACATTAAATTATCAAAAGTCAATGAAAAGGTGCGAACACTGTTGAAGCCTGCACGCAGTCAGATAATATACAGACAAATGTTATACATGTTTCCACAGACTCACTGATTTGTCACACAGAAAATGTGCAAAATGATTCTGGTAACTCGCAAATCTCCCAGAATATGCCTTATGCTGAAGTTTTAAAAAACAAGATTGTCCCAAATAAACTGTCTAAGCCGGATACTCCTAGCGAGATTTCAAAGAAAAGGGATAACACTCATAAAGTGTCAGCAGAAAACCATCCGAGCCAGGAAAATCGAATGAAACACCTGAGAAAATTCAAACGAGAATTACTAACCTCGATGGTGCTAAAACAAAACAAATAAACAGAAATTCTGAAAATATCGCACAGAACAGTGCTCACACGATTGGTCCCAAAGATAATAATAGCCATGTACACCGTGAAAGTGCAACTAATTCATATCAAATGTGTGAAACTGAGCCGAACGATGAAAGTAATAAACAATGTTTAAATGATGAGCAAAGAAGTTGTGAAAAACAATAAAACTATACGCGAGACGACACACCGATTTTTGAAAATGTAGGAAGAAGACGAACACAGAGGTACTATATCGGGGGTATTGCTCCATATTCTAATAGGGGAGGTTTAAATGAATTCTTAGACTATTATGGAATAAAACCGGCTGCAGTCAAACAGACATGGATTCGATTACTTTGAAAAATAATCGATTAATAATTGATTATTTAGTCAATTTTGGATAATCAATTATTAATCAATTATTTTACTAATAACAAGTAATCGATTAAATTAATAATCATAAATCTAAAGTAATCATGATTAACGATTACTTTTGAAGAAACACAGGATAAAACACTTGTTTCACAACATATTTGTACATCTAATTAACTATTTCAGTTTTTAAATGAACTATACATTTAACTGAAGTCATTCTATACTCGGTCCATGTTCAAATGTGTCATTCTTCAATGAGATAAATGAGTTGCAATGTTTGCACTCTGCTTTAACATTGCATTCAGTAGGTGTATTATCCGGGAATTTAAAGTGCTTTCTTGCAGCCATACCGAAAATTCTGAATTGCACTGGGTCCAAGGGTCTGATTTCAGAATGTTTCATAAATCACATACAGGCAGTTTTATATTCATGTTGAGCAAAAGTTAACAAAGGGTTGAATTATGTTAACATCAATATTGCAAAAAGACTTGAATTGTGATGGCTAAACTTATCATAAAGCATGGGCACAATTTGAGCTAAACTATTAAGGGCAATTATTAGTTTCAATAATGTAAAGTATAACTATTTTTTTCAGTGCTTACTTCATGTACTTTGTACAATTAGTTGTCAGTTTATCCCCTTATTAATGTTCTGTACCCTCAGGTTAGGTCTGACTGCTCTGTACATGAAATTGGATAAATAAGTGATAATTGCTAATTTTTTAATCTCTTATTCAATGACTGCGTTAAAAAGATTTTTTTGCATTTTTCCCATTTAATTACTTTCATAAATTTTCTAAAGCTCTTGTCCATAAAAAACATAAAGTAATCATGTGTTAATCGTAAAATAATCATGATTACAGCCATTTTTTCTCCAGTAATCGATTAAATTATTAATCATTAATCATAAAAATACTTGATTAACGATTAATGATGATTAATGGAAAATATTAATCGATTAATAATCGATTAAATTACTTTAATCGATTAATCCATGTCTGCAGTCAAACTGAGGCGCACTGGCTGCGAAAATGACCGTATACAAACACCAGTGCGAAATAATGGGAGGACAAATCTATTTGGCCTGGCAAAACGTACTGCCGGAAATGGCTATCAGAAAATAACTGGAATGCTCGTCCGACCCACGAAAATGTTGACATTGATGATTAAGTACAAGTCATGTATTTATGTCTAATCCTTGCTCATTATAATTTTTGCATGCCTAATGTTAACGTTAAGAAAGTATGTGAATGCAACTTACTTACTTGGAATGTTGGGGGTATTATGTCGTCAGCCGGAAGCCTAAGCTATATTTTAGATAAACATAATATTGATTTTGCGATTATAACTGAACATAAACTGAAACCCTCATGTGTAGAATTCTTAGATACCATACATTTGAATTATCAAGCTGTAACGACAGTACAGGAACCTGTAGAGCAAACTGGTAAAGGTGGTGTCAGTATTCTGTTTAAAAAGGCACTAGCTTACACTGTGAAACCGCTGACAGACCATTATTCAGATCGTATTGTAGGTGTTGAAATTTATAGGCAGAACGCTTTACCTGTTTTCATATTTGCAGTGTATATGCCCTCAGTAAATTATTCGCTAGATGACTATATCAACTACGTTGATATTTTGCAAAGTGTATTAGTTAGGTATTACCATTCTGACTGGAGATCTTAATGTTGACCTGCATTTAAATAAGAAATGCGACAGACGAATACTATTTGATAATTTTTTAGAAGCAAATGGAATATGTCCTGTACAAAATACAGGGTGTAGCTATAGTTTTAGACCTACAAGAAAAAGTTCAAATTATGTAATTCTTGGTCGTAACCAAAACGGTTTTGTTAAATATAATCAAATTTTTGATGATGAAACATGTCTAGTCTCAGACCATCTTCCTCTATTAACATCATTTTTGTTTCCTATGAATATGTATGAACATATTAGAAAACCAAGTGTAGCGTGGCAAAGATGTTCTGAGTCACATATCGCTGGTTACCAATACAAATTATCAGAGCTACTTAGTACATTTGATATAAAACCAGTAGAAAATCGTGTCCTGAAGTCGCAGACTATCTTTATGATCATATAGTCGAGTGTATAACTAATTCAGCCAATGAAATGTTGCCAGTGTGTAAATTTAACAAACATTCGAAGCCATATTGGACAGCAGATGTTGAATAAGCCCACTCTGAACAAAGGCGTAAGCGTATAGAATGGGTGGTAGCTGGTCCACCTAGAGGTGTAAATAATTATCTTTTTAGGTCATACAAACAGACTAAAAGGAACTTTATAAACGTGCAGAAATCTGCGTCTAAAGCCTTTGAGTATAAGTATTATGCTGAATTACATTCGGCGGCTGAGTGTGATATGAGACTATTCTGGCAGTTGGTTAATAAAAAGAAAAATCGAAAATCGGGTTTAATCACAGAAATAGTTGACAATGATAATGTGTATAGAGATCCTTATGCCATTGCAAAGTCATTCAGAGACTATTTTTCGAATGTTTTTGTACCATCAGAAAATGAAATTTTTGATACATGTCACAAAACTTTTGTTTATGACACTATTATAAAGTTTTAACAAGATAAAAGCCTAAATTGTGACTATGAAGATGAATTATGCTCACTTGTAGATATACAAGAGCTATCAAAGCTTGTAAATAATTTTTAAAAAAAGGAAAGCACAAAATATTTTTAGAAGCTCTATGTGATATTTCGTAAAAAGATATTTAACAATGTGAAATGACACAAGTCATTAAAGTTAACATTCTATACAGATTTATACAAAATAAAAAAGCACAAACTGATTGCACTATGATAATACAATCATCACGCCCGTTAAACTTGCATTTGGAGTGCAAGTTGCACTTCGGTAAAAGCAGTATGAGCAACTTCCAGCGTTCCAAATGCGCACTCATTTGAAAAATATCGAATGCTATTCGATGGCGAATCGATTTGAGACTTTACCCATGTTACTAAGTGTTTTGTCTTTGAATTGAGAATTTGATAGAGAACCTGTTTACGTCAGTCACTCGAAAACGGTTTGAAAAACAGTTTCACTTTTTATACGACCAATTATTCGTCGTAAATGATAGTTCTGATGGGGAAATTTATGCCTTGACATTATGAATGGATGCAAATTTGGCCGTTACCGTAAAAATAAATACTCAATTCCCTACAGAAACGTAAATATTGCAATTTTTATAGCGGCGCTCCGAATAAGTAGCATGCACTCCGTATGCATAGTTGAAATATAGAAGCAATCTCGTGACAAAGGTATGCGCTGTCATCATTTGTGTTGTACGCACATTTAATTAAATCCGTTATCAAATAATAAATATAGAAAATATGGGTAACAAAATTGAATATTTTATTAAAGATTTTTCAATTCAGTTGATTCATAATTATGTAATGAGTCAAGATAGAGTTATGGTTCCTGTGCACTGCACTTCCTCTCAATGTACTTGACCACTGTATGAATTTGTATTGAATTCCAACCAATAGTTTTCAAGATATGCTCCGGACAAGGAAAAGTAACAAAGGGCAATAACTCTGTAATTACTATAGATAGAGTTATAGTTCTTGTACATTGCACTTCCTCTCATAGTGCTAGACCATTGTATGAAGTTGTATTGAATTCCAACCAGTAGTTTTTTCAAGTAATGTTCCGGACAAGGAAGAGTAACAAAGGGCAATAACTCTAAAATGAGTCAAGAAAGAGTTATGGTTCCTAAGCACTGCGCTTCCTCTCAATGTACTTGACCACTGTATGAAGTTGTATTGAATTCCAACTAGTGGTTTTCAAGTTATGCTCCGGACAAGGAAATGTAACAAAGGGCAATAACTCTGTAATTACTATAGATAGAGTTATGGTTCTTGTATACTGCACTTCCTCTTATTGTGCTTGACCATTGTATCAAGTTGTTTTGAATTCCAACCAATAGTTTTCAAGTTATACTCCGGACAAGGTAAAGTAACAATGCTCCGGACAAGGTAAAGTAACAAAGGGCAATAACTCTGTAATTAGTCAAGATGGAGTTATGGTTCTTGTGCACTGCACTTCCTCTCAATGTGCTTGACCATTGTATGAAGTTGTATTGAATTCCAATTTTCAAGTTATGCTCCGGACAAGGAAAATGCCACGGACCGCCTGATCGACCGCCCGACCGACCAACCACCGGGTGACTCCTATATACCCCCCTCCCCCCCCAAAAAAACTTCGTTTCGGGGGTATAAAAAAATTTAACATGCAGTGATTGTGACAAAACTTATCACAGTGGTTACATGCATGCGATTTTAAGTACTGGACCACGCTTGGGGTTAAAGCTAGTTTATGCAAAGTCAAAAGATAACCTTGTGAATGATTCACGAGTCATGATCATGTGTGTGCCCCCAAAGGTGGGCATATTAGAATTGCACAGTCCGTCTGTCTGTCTGCCCAAACGATTCGTTCATTCTGTGGTCATTTATTCCACCTACGGTTTAGGATTAGGGTGTATACTGTGGTCATTTACACTACTTTGGTTTAGAGCTAAGTGGTAACCACTAGTCCGAAAAATACAATGGAAAATACTACCTAAGGATATGCATGAGTATCCGTTTGTCTGTCTATGCCCCAAAAAGTTGGGGTTAAGAGGCTTATAATGGCAACAATAGATAACAGTATATACTCTTCGATATCATTCATTCTGTTTTGGTTATGTGGCCATTTAATGGTTTATGTGGCTAAAAAGAACAATAGAGAGAACTAAAGAATAGCCACACAACTGCCAATTTTTAGTCGGTCCGTCTGTCCATCCGTGTGTCAGGCATTCCAATATTTTCTAGTCCGGGCTGTAACTTTGTCATGCATTAAGGATTTTCAAATCTTATGGCACACATGTTCAGCACATCAAGACGACGTGTTTCACGCAAGACCCATGTTCCTACCTCACAGGTAAAGGTCACACTTGAAGTTTAAAGGTAGAAAAATTCTATATCTATATATGCACATGTTCGTATCCGGGCTGTAACTTTGTAATACGTAAAGGAATTTTGAATGAAATGGTACAAAAGCTCAACACATCAAGATGAAGTGTCGCATGCAAAGCCGAAGTCCTGACCTGAATGGTCAAGGTCACACATAGAGTTTAAAGATCATGGAATCTTCTATATATGGTAACTCTGTCATCACTGTGGTGTAACCGAGACGGTTAACATTTTTTCGGAATTTCCAAGATGGCGGACGAGAGTGGATGTGAAAAGTAGGTGTCTGACTTTTTTCCTCGTAACTAGTTAAAAACGAATTTCAGTAATGGAATTCTTACACAGACCGATAGAAAAATGATTTTGCCATTCTAGGCTTTATCCGTTTCATTAAACAGTGTCTACTTTTCTAAATATCGTTGATAAAAGTGAACCAAATGCCGGTGCTCTGAAATGAAGCGAGAGGTCATGTGTGTTTTTACTCGCCAAAAGTTAATTCTTTGATGGATAAGTCCACGAAAACCACTCCTCAGTAGATTCTGTTGTTATCTTAAAGAACAAAATACTTTATGTTGATATATGTACAGGAAATGGACAAAAAAGCCACTTACACGAAATATGCTCTGTACGGTCCATATACATATGTTGAATCACACGTTTCTTTCCCTGTACGGTTCGTATATGCATAAAAACTGTACGGTGCGTAGCAAAATTTGAACAAAATTACTGTACGGTCCGTAGATGAAACCGTACTGATGGGTACTTGTAATATATAGTTCGAAGCTTACATGAACAAAAAGTGCTTACATGAGCGTATTGCGTAAGTTCATTCCGGAAATAATATCGGTAATGAAAATGATCATAATAATTAATATTTTTCAGGGATCACTCTTTCGATACAGAGGAGCGAAGGCGTGGTAAACGGACAAGGAAGTCTGGAAAGGTATCTTAGAACTTTGAACCAGCCAGGAATCCATTTTCAGTGCGAGAAAACCACAAAGCATGTGAAGCAAAAATATTGCCCCATGTCCGTCATGGACTTAAACTTGACAATGTAGAAAGTTGAATACACACATGCAGAATAATCATTGAACGAAACAATTTACGTATGATACGTCGACTCTTCTACTTGTTTGAACAGACTTTTCACTAAGTAGTTCGTATACTAATAGCATTGTCAGTGTGGTGTATTGTCAGTGTGGTGTAAGAATATGAAGTTATCATTGACTGCAAAAAAAAAACACCTGGAAATATGTGATTGTGGGTACTATGCCATGAGACAAACACAATAATATAATACGTATTATTTTATTTAACTAGAATGCTTTTTGCATGCATCATTTGAATGTATTTTTCCCATTTCATATCCCGACTGGTTATTTTTAACTCAGAAATATGTCCGTAAGGAATTGGTACATGTTATGAAACTATATGATAATTATATGTTGCTGCTTATGTACACATTGTAGAAAAATCCTTTTTATATGTTTCAACCTTTTCATCAATTTCTTTTATATATGAATAAAAAATCAAGCCCGTCTAGGTACATAAAATTAGAAAATTAAACAAAAAAGAAGGCATAAATATTTTAAAAAGATAAAAATATGCCAATCTTTGGCTATTAATTACAACGTTAAATATTCAATCATTGAAGAATACATCTCCAATTCTGTAAATACCTTCATGTATAAAATAAACAAATCTAGAAAAGCAAACAGTATGTATAAAAGTAAACAATAATCACAAGGAAAGAGAAATATGGCTATATGTATTAGTACATGTTAAACAATATTCATAACATAACAATAAGCAACTGAAAATAAATAATTTTAGAATAGAACGATATTGTTCATTTATGAAATAACGTCCGTTCCAGCGGTGTTCATTGTTTAAAATTCCGGCATTCGTGGCTAATAACTGCGTATCAGTACTCCAAATCATTGTCTATTACACGATAACAACGCTGAAAGGGATGCTATTTCGGTTTTAACATGACCAGATATTACAAACGGTGAATAAATGCAAAGGGTTATTTTCTACGCAAACGCTCATTCTAACGCAGTTATCGACGTTTCTAACGCAGTACCGATGTAAGGTGTTACACCGGTCATTTTTGTCCCATTTGATTCTATCGTAATTAGAGCACTTTTGCACATTTCCTCTGGCTTTGACAACAATCAGCTGTCCATATTTTTCATCTTCGTCATTATCACAGTCAATCTACACCAGAAAAGTTACATTGTCGACAATGAACTTTTTTGCTATCACTCAATATCTGGAGACACTGTACAAATTTCCAATACACAGCTGTCATGTATGCCGGCGCGTAGTAATATTTGAACTCTTCCATCACAAAATGTATTCCTGAAGAAGACAAACAAAACAACTGTTAGAGTAATCAGAAATGGCCAAAAATTTACAGAACAACAATAAATACAACTTATACATTTCATCAAGCCATCCACAGACAGCTCTAAAATGGAGACTTCAAATCTCCAAAGAACTACTTCCTAAGGTACAACGACCCGGAAGTACTTGTTGACCGGTGTCACACAGTAACGTCGTTTCTGATCGGTGACTTCGTTTAAATTTGCGACTATTAAATAACGTATACGCAAGAATCCAACGACGTTTTAATTATCGCATTAAAACACATTCAATTTGTGCGTTAGAAAAGGGTATTTAGTGATTTTGACATTTGCGACTGTAAATACGGTTTTAACAGCTCCGGCTAAGTACAACTGTATATATTTGTATAGATTAAATGATACTTCCGGGACATGCTTTTAAAATGAAGAAAACGAACATGAAGACAGTATATAACGTTAATAAGAGATTTTGAATGATATGAATACTGTCAGAAATAAACTAGCATTCAATGTTCTTCTACATTTTGATGCCATGACTTGATTTCTAATGATCATGAAAGTTCAATGTGAAACTATATGTCAGTTTGTAGATATTGTATAAAGAAATTTTTAGCGTAAATATTAACAACAAATCTACCAGCTGATAAAGTAGCCTATGTGATTTAGATTTATTTGCAATTATCTATCATTACAGTGCAATACGCTCATGTAAGCTCTTTAATTATGTTTATGTTAGCTTCAAACTATATATTACAAAAACCCATCGTACTGTTTCATCTAGGTTTCTTCTACGGACCGTACAGTAATTTTGTTTAAATTTTGCTACGCACCGAACAGTTTTATGCATATACGAACCGTACAGTGAAAGAAACGTGTGACTCAACATATGTATATGGACCGTACAGAGCATATTTCGTGTAAGTGGCTTTTTCGCCCATTTCCTGTACATATATCAACATTCAGCTTTTCGTTCTTTAAGATAACAACAGAATCTACCGAGTAGTGGTTTTCGTGGACTTATCCATCAAAGAATTAACTTTTGGCGAGTAAAAACACACATGACCTCTCGCTTCATTTCAGAGCACCGGCATTTGGTTCACTTTTATCAACGATATTTAGAAAATTAGACACTGTTTAATGAAACGGATAAAGCCTAGAATGGCAAAATCATTTTTCTATCGGTCTGTGTAAGAATTCCATTTCTGAAATTCGTTTTTAACTAGTTACAAGGACAAAAGTAAGACACCTACTTTTCACATCCACTCTCGTCCGCCATCTTGGAAATTCCGAAAAAATGTTAACCGTCTCGGTTACACCACAGTGAAACTGTGCACTAGACTCCCGGTAATTGGTATAACCTGTATATTTATAACTCATGACATAACACATGTTTACCAGTTTACAAATATATATAAATAGCGGAAGAGAAATTTATGGTGGAATATTGTTTTCTTTTCTCGTTCATAAACTCTAAAGGTTTGTTGGTTTTGTTTAGATAATGTGTGCTATAAATTATGCTTTCAGCTTTCTTGGTATCCAGTATACTGTACAGTAGACGGAATGACAAAATTTTCTGGTAAAACTTTTTTTTCGGAGATCTGGTAATGGTTTCCGCATGTCAATAATAAAACAAATCTTCGTTGTACAATAATGTCATTATCACATTCTTCCCCCAAATTGTATTATAAAGGGTGTGTGACATGTCTATTACTTTAGTGTTGAAATAAGAATATTGTTTAATGTATTTAACAGGACTGCCACCAGATGATTTGAAGTGGGAAAAAAACAACACCAAAGCTTGGCCAAAGTTAATGTATGAGGACCTTGTAGATTATCTTATCCATGCAAGGGCATTATGACGGAAGAGAAATGAAGTCGAGTATTTGTTGTGTGCAGTTGTAACTTGATACCTCTAAACTACCTGTCAATTAAACTGGAGGCAAGAGTGAACAAATCTCAATATAGCAAGCAGATGATTTTAGCTCTTGAAGTGACTACGGGCTTATAAACAAGATATCTATGTGAATAGTTTCAGATTACTTAATGATAGTATTTTTGTGAATATTCTGTCAGATTTAACAAAAAGAAGTGTTTCCGCTTAAAACTTTGACATGGCAGTATCAGGAAGTAAAACATCAGACTTCCAAGGCGTACTATCTCAGGGCTCTGCTGAAGTCTGCACTGAGATATGTTCCATCCACAAGGAGAATTTCTTTTTTTAGTTTTTAATTGTTTTTTTTAGCAAAAAACATTTATTTTAGAGGTCAAGGTCACTTAGTAAAACTATATATATTTTTAGAATGTTTTATTTTCTTTTTAAATTTTCATGCTGATTTCATGAATTTCACACTGACTTTTACTTTAAAAACTGTTCCCTTCATAGTACAACTTTTGCGTCAAGGGGTGCATACGTGCTTTACAAACAGCTCTTGTTATGTTATCAACTGACCTAGAAGTTTATCTCATTTGGACCTTTAATCCCCAAGAATATTTAAATGCGTGCTGTAAACAGTTCAGGATTACTTTATGATTGTATTTTGGTGAATATTCTGTCAGATTGAACAAAGTGTTTCTGGTTAAAACTTTATTACATTGGCATGGCAGTATCGGGACGTAAAATATCAGACTTCCAAGACGCACTATCTCAGGGCTCTGCTGATGTCTGCACTGAGATATGTTCCATCCACAAGGAGAAAATTATTGAGTTTTTCTGCATCAAGCATGAGGCATTTGGTTGTTCTGTTTGTATTATTATGAACCATAGGAACTGTGACCTGGACTATATACCAGATAAATGTGTGGGTATAGGGGACGGTGTGGAGTATGGGGAGATCATGCAGAAACTTGAAGAGAAAATAAAAGAAGCTGATGCTGTCATGAATAAAGCTGCAGTTAAAGATAAAGAGATAGAGGATAGCCATGCCATTGTTATGAAAGAGTTTGTCAAATTTAGAAAAGAAATAGAGGATCACTTGAATTCAAGCCAAAATAAGATTGAGGCAGATGCCAGCAAAAAGAAGGCAACAAGTAAACAAGAATTACAAGGAGTTCTGACATATTGTACAAAATACACTTCGGACATAAAGAAACTGCATTCGAGTTTGCAAAACAATAAAGCAACAAATCAAAATGGTAAATTATTTATGGATTTCAAACGAGCACAATCTAAACTCCAATCGGAGGAAATGCAACAAGCAGAAATGTCATTGGAGAAGACGGATGCCCATTTTAAATTTGAGCGTAACAAAGAACTAGAGAGGATACTGTCAGTAGAAAATTTTGGAAATCTGATTAGACCAACATCTGGTGCTGCACCTTCCAGCACTGCTGCCACACCAATAAAGAAGAGAACATTTAAAAGTATCCCATCTAAAACAACTGCAACTATGAAAACTTATACTGATAAAAAATGCCCTAATATAACAAGTTGCGTTGCCTTGTCCATAAAGAGGCTAGTGCTAGCAGATTTTGAAAATCAAAAACTAAAAGTTGTGAATACTGAGAATAATGTTATAATGGAGGAGAAGAAGCTTGATACTGGACCATATGACATTGCAGTACTTCCTGGAGATTGCATTGCTGTGACATTGCCAAGCAAGACAGAGATCCTTCTAATGACAACATCTGGTAAACTATCAACCTACCACAGTTTTGCAGTTGAAGGAAAATGCAGAAGTGTAACCTATCATCAAGACTGTCTCTATGTGTTGTCCTGGTATGAAGATCATGTTCATGTACTAGA